>CAIGRM010000139.1:0-10710 GCA_903798335.1 Fraxinus albicans | reverse complement strand
TTTCTCCAATAGTAGCATCCTCAACACTTGCTTCCTTTGCCTCGACATTTTCTTCAATAGAAATTTCCTCAATACGTTGTTTCTTTGCCTCAACATATTCTTCAATAGAAATTTGAAATATTCGTTTAAAATATCTCGACATATCTTCATACATATCAAACAAAGCATGCATAAATATACCAAACAATGGCTAAATAAGTGACTACAGAATATATGATTCACTTGGGACTAGATGGTATTTGATTGTTGGTTCAAAGATGTTCAACTATAATCTTAGATTTAGTCTCAAACAATACATTAAGGGTTGGAGTCTTTCGATAGAGTAGTCATTTGTAAATGTAAGTGTATTTTTTTTAAGTATACACACTATTTAAAATTGATTAATAAAGACATGAAATTCAATTTGAGGTAGTCTTTGCTAAAACATCAACCGAAGTAGAGTCACTGTATATAATTTTGGTCCTCAAGAATTGGGTAGGGAGGTTATCTAAAGGTCCCAACTTTTAGATTCCATTTTCTGGAGCTTTCTATTTCAAGAAACAGTGAGTGATTTTCTTGGAATTTTATTACAAATATGCTACATTTTTACTTAAAATCAGTCCATTAAACTATTTCATAAAGTTAATCAATTCATTCAACAATAATTTATTAATAATTTTTTAGAAGCAATAACCAATCACATGCTAAATACGCATTCAGCTGCTAAACTAAAGAAAATACTAAACACCCAATGTGTGTAACCCATATTTCAATCTTTCCAAATCTCCTTCCTCTGTGCGTAAACTCAAACCACTGTCGTGACCACCACATTCCTCAAATTTGAACCCATTTTGTACAGACACCCAAAGCCCATTTTCATTGTAGTTAAAAACTTGAGTCAATTGATGTCTCCAAAGAAGACAAACAAGTTTGAATCCAACCACCATATCTAGCCCCTGTTTGGTACACATTAAAATTTCCATTCTCATTCTTCTACTCATTTTTAAACACACATTCTTCAATAAAATAATATTTTCCATCACATCAATAACTTTTTCTTATTTTTCAACCACAAATTCCCCATCAATCTACTATTCCAAAATACATTCTTCCAAAATAATGTGGATCAAACAAAGTAAATTTTTTTTAATATATTAATTGTTAGTTTCTGAAGCGTCGAGACTAATTATATAATAATAAATCTAAATAAAAAAAATGAATTTGTATTTACTTTGATTCTGGTTCGTTCCCAGTTCAATCTCGGTTGAATCCTTTGACCCTTTATCTTTTTGAGTTAATGTTCGAACCAATTTTTAAAACATTGATTACAAATACAGAAGGGTAAAGTAGGAAGTTTGAATATGTTTTGGTTTGAAAATATATTTTGGGGGTGTTTTTGGTAATTTTTAAGAAGATTGGGAATGTCTTTATAATAGTCATTTATAAATAGGTGATTGTATTACATGTACATCATAACTTACAAATTTGTTTACCAATAAATGATATAACGAGATTTTATTGAGTTAAAATCTCGACATTATTAAAAAAAAAAAAAAAAAATACAAACTCCACTATACTAGCTATTTCCACTAGTATGGATAGATAACAAGACAATGATTTCCGCTATACAAGATCTTTGTTTTTACCTGCCACTGAATAATTGAATCTCAAAAAAAAGAAAAAAAAAAAGCAGCCATATATCAGTACTTAATTCTACTTGTTTATGTATATATTTCCTAGCTATATTTTAACTTTACTAATAAAAACACATTATATTTGATTTTCCACAAAATAATGGTCTTTATTTTTCATGAAAAATAAAAAATAAAAATTTAGCATTATAGAGGAACTCTATCTAGAATAAGAATATAGAGGAAAATGCATTGCCCCGAAGAAAATCTTCAGAGTAGTATCAGAATATTACATAACATGCGTTGTATATATCTTCTGTCATAGATACAGCCATGAAAAAAGAGGGTCCGTTCCTCAAAAAAGTAGTTTTTGTTGTACAATTCATGAGCCACTCTATTTGTTGATACCTCTGCTTAAAGAATTCAATTCGTCCAAGATCCATTAAGTGTACTTTAGGCACTGCAAATCGAATGTAAACAACCTCAAGCTTGTTTAAATCTCGAGAACAATATCTGCAGACCCGAATTTATTTATTTTTGTCAATGCCATGATATATATAACAACATTGAAACTGTAAATCAGATATGCTAAACTGCATAATATGACCTTACATTCAGAATCAGTTTTGTCCCATTTAGATACCTCACGTCTTTTCTCCTGCTCTTCATCTTGATTTTCAGCATTTGATGTATGCCTGTTATCCCTTAGATATTTCTTTGTGGATGATGCTCGAGAGGCATTTTGAGGGTACATCTTCTTTGCTAGCATTGTCCTCAAAAGCTGTGGATCATGATGAAAAACAAATTGTTAGACTAAACATCAACAGAAATCTAATCTCTTTGGAAGTATTCTAGGTAACTGAATTAAGATGTGCATAATCCGTCTACTCGTCTGTGATTTACTTTACCAGTTAATCAGGTTCATAAAGTAATATCCTAGTGTAAGACCAAATATCAGTGAACATTTTCTGAAAATGTAATGGTTTATGGCCAGAAATTTGCATCTTACTTAGATTGTGAAAAACAGGGAACTAGACATTCTTAGGTACAATTAATCGCATTTTTTTTTCATCAAATAAAGTTTGATCATGAATTATATGAATTCATGCATAAATAAAATAGATGTGGTTACCTTCTCCATCCTTGATTCAGGAAACGGATCTCGAAGGCTGGGAGTTGGTGCAAAGCCACTTCTGCAAGCAAACATTTTCTTGAGAAGGAAAGTTACTGATTTCTTGCCAATTGCTTTCTTCTTTTCACAAACATCTTTGCATCTTCCGAGGATTATTCTAATGGTTCGATCAATTTCTTCTTCGTCTTTATCACCCAAATTAGTGCTAATGCTGAATCTATTTGAAATTGTACGATCTACTTGCAAGCTTGAAGGGCAGTTGAGGAATCTATCTAGTGGTAGATCATTAATTGGTTCTTCAGCTTTTGGTTTGCGAGTTAAAAGTTTTGTCAACTCCTTTTGTAACTTTCCTACTTCTTCAGCAGTGAATTCTGAAAAATCTGGAGAGGAACATTGCTCGTCCGGTAGGATTTCGTTATCCGGATTTTGTACAACTTGGTTCTCATGATTTTCTGTAAGATCTGTGTTGCCAAAAGTTCCAATTGCCAGTAATCCTTGAGGCCAATCACTGAATTCTTCCTTGGGAGGTTCTTTATCTGTATGATCTGCATGGAGGAAATTAAAATTTGAGATCAATAAATAAGAACTAAATTTATATGTAATAACCTATATGAGTTGCTATAGCCAATAGCCAAGGTATGTACAATTGTGCCAAAGAATGTAAATGGAGAAGCCTTTCAGATTTTTCCCCAGGTGAGAAGGCTATCATGTAAAAAACCATAATTTTTTGTATCTTTCTGCTCACAAATAGTTTAGTTGCTTTGGTTCCTAGCTGAATATATACTTGTTAATTTAATCTTTCAAGAGGAAACAGATGAATTTGAGACTCTAAATCAAGAGGTGGCAGGCACATACGCTGAACTCTTTCCACCATACCAAGAAAGCTTGCTTAATTTGCTAGACCATGAAAATTTTCTTGTCAGCCACTTTCTAGAGTTCATAGGAACTTGGTTCATAATGGATCCACTAACATCCAAAGAGAATATTCTGAGTGTCGTAGCAGATGACTTCATCGTGGGCTCTATTTTTACTGTTCTATAAACACTGATCATACTAAGGGAAGTTTTATATGATTGCAAGGAAATGAAACAACTATCCATAACTGTTAATAGCACTGCAAGGCTACAGAATAAAAGAATAGGGGGAAAAAAAGTAAGCTCTTTCTTTTATCAAAAATGCTACTTGTACACACTTGGTACACAGCCCTCACATGTGTGTGGGGTCCACAATGGGGCCCACCATACACATGTGAGAGGGTTGTGTACCAAGGTATGTAATTATAGCAAGGTTCTTCTTTTATCGCCTAGGAGACCCGTGTGATGAAAGCCTCGTGCAATGTTTACGTCTTCGTGCCAAGTTTAAGAGCGAATCTTGTGCATCCTCAGATCCATAATCGATGTTATTGAAAAGTAAAAGCTCAATATAGCAAAACATATCAAACACAAATGGAAAGAAGAGCTCTATCTTTTATCACTTAAAAGCCATGTGAGATGAAAATCTCGTGCACAGTTAGCATCTTCATGCCAGTAAGAGTGAATCGCGTGCATCATTGGATCCATTATCAATGATTAGAGAAAGTAAAGAAGCTCAACATATTTAACTATAATCTTAATCAGATTGATTTTGATAAGTATCAGCAAGTGTTTCCTTATATAATATTTCTTCCACAAGAAGATCATTAACCAACACTGAAAGGGAGACTTACATGCATTCAAAACTAAGAAAAAAGAAGATATAAGGAAGAAGGAAGACAATATACGTGTAGCAGGAATCGCACTTGGCTTTTTACTCCCTTGTCGTCCATTGAGCTTATTTTGCATCCAGTTGAAGAACTGCAGCCACACAAATCAAAACCACTTTTAACAACGGATGCATAATGTTTCCTAAGAAAACAGTACATATTTCTCACTGTTTCTAACCTTCATTTCCAAAGAACAGGTGTAAAATTTTCTTCACAATTGTCAGAAAATCTAGGAAGGCCTATGGGAATTAATGGTTGTGTGGTGTGGTGTGGTGTGGTGTAATTGGAAAAAGTCTAGTGCTCAAAAAGCAGATCCTAGAAGCCAATAAGATTTGAGCTTTGGTACCGTACATTGGAACTAATAAATTAAGATTAATCTGTTATGAAAACCATGGCCAAGGTGAACAGCTTTTCATTGGTTCAAGTTCCTAAATAATGCTCTATTAGACAATTAGGATCCCCTTACCCTTCCACTCAAAACAATCAACCATGCATACAGGCTTCCTGTCAATAAATATCCCAATGCTTAAAAAACATTCTATTTTATATTAACCTTTGTCTTGAAAAGTACACAATGGGCCGCCAATGCGTCTCTTTCTTTTTCGATTTCCCAAAAACAGTTCTAGAGCTGTGGATATTCGTAGTTCTTGACTAACATTTAAACAAGGCAAGCATTAAAATGGAAACTAGATCATCAATATTGTAGGGGCTATCAGAGGATATTAGATGTGTGAAGATTGTGAATCCGACTACCCAGTACTCCTACAAACAATTCCAACCGAATTTATATATGGATAGTTACACATGGGTGAGGGAGTTATAGAGTGTGGATATTCGCAGTTTTTCAACTAACATTTATATAAGGTGAGCATCATAATGAAAACGAGATCATTAATATCATGAGCCTATCTTATGATATTAGACGTGTAAAGATTATGAATTCGACCCGGTACTGCTATAAACAATTCCACCCGTAATTTCAATATGGATAGTTACACACAAATGGGTGAAGAATTCGGGGGTGTATTTGGCTGGCAAATGCTAAATGAGTACTGGTTTAATTCACGAGATTAAGAATGCTAATTTTAAGGCTTCCTTTATGTACCAAATTTTACTTATCAATCTCGAAAACGGAAACTATCTGAAGGTCACCGAATTGACAGCAGAATTAGGTCTAATCACTAGCATTAAGGCCTTAATCACCACAGGACGAAAAAAAACGATATTACAATAATTGGAGAATTCGGGATATAAAACGATACACCTTTTCCATGATTTGATTAATGGGCTCAAAATCATAGGCAAATTACGGGGGCAAAAAAATTTCACACGCATAAATTGAAGAGTAACTCTCTTAAACCTCAAAAACCCTACAATTCCAATTATACACAGTTACGAAAATATAAATTTAAAGAAATGGCAGCACCATACCACACTGCTTCACCATCTGACTGTTAGATTTCCTTGGTCCCGGCTTCATCATGAACTAAAACTCATAATTTTCTCCAGATTTGAGACGAGTACGGAAATCATGATTTCTAACCAAATTCACCTCGGTTCTTTTTATATAATATTTTTAAATTTAAATCGCATTTAAATAAACAATATTAGAAAATTGCAAAATGGGGCAAGAAATGGGAAATTTAATCCTATCATAAATCGGCCAAGAGGATTCAAAGGGCAATCTGCCCTAGTCCTATGCTTCAGGCAATTTCAAACACGTCATCACCTACAGCCCATTTCGATTTTTGCTGTATAATTTTTTATTTTATTTTTTATGAAATTTTTATTATATATCTGTATAATAATCACATGCATAAATTCGTTTTTTGTGTATAACCAAATAATTTGTGGCCCAACAAAAATTCATACCTATCAATCTTTGCTAAAACCTTAAAATTATTAAATAAGTTTTTCATGAAAACATTTTGAACTTGGAACTATGTATCTATCATATGCAATCGATATTACAATACTAATTTAGCAAAAAAGTAGAAGAAAATTATCCAACTACCAATTCTAACAATCATCTCTTCACATTCAATAACAAATTAGATTAATCAACTCGTAAAACGGCTTTCTTTGAAGATAAAATTTTAGTAAGTATATTTCACCGTGCTTGAGGTTTCGTCACAGCGAAACTAAGAGGACTTGCTATATGAGCACTAAGTTATACACCAGCGAATTGAATTTATATTTTAACTTACTCGAATAGGAATTGAAATTTTTTTTGGTCAACCAGTGAAAATATTTGGACAAAAAAAGGAGAGTAATAAGGGGCCAAATTTTGGTTCAACATTCGTGGACATGTAATCACACACGAGTTCAATAGCCCGAAGTTTTAATCCGTTCCATGATTTGTATCCCTTACACGTGCACATAGATAGTCTCTACAGTACACACGATCACACCTTATCAATTTTCATGTGGACATATTACACTTGATTTCCCTCTAACACCTAAACATTTTCCACTGCATACACTTTAAACTGCAAACATCATTTTTATTCACGGTAATCGACTTTTATTTGCACATTTTGTAGTCCCCACAACTTAAAAATCACAAAAAACTTTACCAAACATAGTAAATTATGCATGCAGTAAATGTACTTCAAATAGAATTCGCTCTGTGAAGTGTTGTTAAAAGGATAATAGATATATATGCACTCTAATAAACAATACTTTTTTTTAACATACTCCTTGTTTGAGTTACATTTTTCTCAAAATCATTTTTTTTTTCAAAATTTATTTTTAACCACACATACTTAAAAAAAAAAAAAAATTACTATCCCAAATATAGCTCATTGTGACACGTGAATTCAAGTTTTAATCCTAAGTCAATATTTAAAATTTATTTTGCATACCATAACCTAGTTAAACTAGCTAAAAATAAGCTATGAAAATTTATAACGGGAAAAATATTTTTACAAGATGGAAATATCACCAATTTAACACTTTTAGTTTATAGGAGAAAACGTCACTCATCTCGTCACCAATTTTATTTCAAAGTTTGGGTGAATTTGTACATGTTCCTCGAGATGCATGTAAGAAAAAAGTGAAAGAAAGTCTAAGAAAGTCACTCCCATCAAGAAAATAAGCCCTTTTTTATTAACAAATAAGAAATTAAGAGAAGCCATGTGATTGAATCAAGTAGAAGATGTCTAGGGCTTGCAAATCACAAACCATAAGTTTTCATGGAAAGATGAGATTTGCCAAATGTGGAATGTTCGCTCAAGTAAAGAAAGATACAATGTGATGTGGACTTCTACTCTCCATAAAGTGAAAGTCATCGATAGTTGACTAGCTAACATTTCATTGGATCTTGAATATTTTGTTTGCATATATTTTGAGAAAATAGCTCCCATTTGTACTATCTACTAGGATTGCTAGGTTTTAAGTTATTTTTAGGCCTCCAAGTACAAATGCGTCGTAATATACGAATTCTACGATTTTCTCTTATTCCCTCATAACTATCAGATTTTGTAAGTACTATGTGATGAAATATTCACTGTTGGTGTATATTGTTGGAAATTTACTTAACATGCACAGCGAAAAATAAATTATTTTTCAATTCTCACCACGGATCTGCTTTGTATTTAGATAGAAACTGTGTTTAGAATAATACCTTTGATGAATTCTGCAAACTCTTTTACTGATTCTCGAACTCGAATGATCACGATCTGCAATCCAAATTGTCCAATTGTCCAGCCTCCAATGATAGGGGTGTCCAAAAGTCCCGAACCAAACTGGACCGAACCGAACCCGAACCGAACCGAGCGGTTCTTCATAAATTAAATACCCGAACGGGTACCTGAATCGAGAACCGATGGGTTTGGGTCGGGTCTCGGGTCTAGACCAAGAACCGAAGAACCGAATAAGAACCGAAACTAAATAATTTTTTTATTTTTTATAATGAATTAATTAAATTATTTTATTTTTTTCCTATACATAAATGCGTCGTAATATACGAATTCTGCGATTTTCTCTTATTCCCTCATAACTATCAGATTTTGTAAGTACTATGTGATGAAATATTCACCGTTGGTGTATATTGTTGGAAATTTACTTAACATGCACGGCGAAAAATAAATTATTTTTCAATTCTCACCACGGATCTGCTTTGTATTTAGATAGAAACTGTGTTTAGAATAATACATTTGATGAATTCTGTAAACTCCTTTACTGATTCTCGAACTCGAATGATCACGATCTGCAATCCAAATTGTCCAATTGTCCAGCCTCCAATGGTGATACACACAGAGAACAAGAATGTCGACTATAGTTTTCTTTTATTGTACTAGCAAGAATAATGAATTAATCCATACAGTTTTCAAACACTAGCAGCATGTTAATATAAGTCTAGCAGGTTTTGCCCTTCTCTTAAACTTAACCCGGTCATATATTTAATTAATCAAATTAATTTGAATTAATTAATTCGGGTCGATTAATAAGCAATCTAATTAATTATTTATTCAACACTTGTCAATTAATTAATTGGTAAATCTCATTCTTCTGGTTCTCTTTTGTGTGTGACCCATTAGGTTCCCGATCACGATGTCTAACGACGTGAATCATCAATTCACATCTGTCGTCCCAGATTGACATCTAACAATGTGTCGGGCAATACATGTGGTGGGAAATGTCACCTGGTATAAAAAAATCAAATTTGTTCGTTTACCGTGAAACTATATCCTTTTGTCAATATGATCCGATCAATTACGAGATATGAATATGTGTCAATCTCAATTATCGATCATATCTTTTATCCTACTGTTAAATCAATGTAAGTCGAAAACTCCTTTTCTACTTATGTGTTCACCTTGACCAAGAATTTCGTTAGCAACTTAATTGGATAAAATGTAGATCATAATCTCTTTCTATCTAAGAGTGACGAATCATCTATTGATTATTCACAACCTTCATACGATTCTTGACATACCTGAACGATGCTGTTTCCTATAATGCACTATGATGACCTCAAATCAAATGACCAATTCCACTACCAAACGTTAGAGACTAATCACCGACACGCAAATAGTTATCCATGTGGAATCTCACAGCTGGTCTCCAATGTTCTGTTCTATAACAAAAGATCCACGTGTTCATTCAAATGTCACCACACTTTAACTTGTGAGATCAGCTACCTACTTCACAAGTAAGAAATGTCACACGTGATGGTCTATCCATAATAACGATATCTGTATCTTGTTATTACATACGACCACAGACAATTTAAGATTCAGTCATATGTAATTTGTATCTCACAATCACAACTCCTTATGATTAACAAATCACTAAGACTTAAATCTGCTGATTCTATTATTTAATCTATTAGAATATTAATTTAATTAAATAATAGATTATTTAAGATTCAGTCGTATGTAATTTATATCTAATACTCACAACTCTTTGTGATTAAAAAATCATTAAAACTTGAATCTACATATTCTGCTACTTAATTTATTTGAATATTAATTTAATTAAATAACAGATATTGCCAAAAAAACGCATTGATAATATATATTAAAAGTGTTTATGTTCTAAAGTTGATTGAACTTAGAGTATAACACTTACATATATAATAATAAGAAGTTATGTGGAATATTTATGAAGTAATCTCACTTTACGACATTTAGTACAATACACAGAGAATCACCAGGATATTCAAATGTATGGATATTCGTTGCACGTAACTCAGAAAAGCAACACAAGTCTTCTTTTAGTTATCCATATGGATATTCGTTGCACTTAGAATAATATTTGAAGACACAAATCTCTTTTAGGCTAGCCCAGATCGGACTTTAGTAGAAAATTCATTTTTTACCATTTTACCAATTCATCTTTTCTCAAACTGCACGACTTAAATGAAAATTATGCAAACTATTGATACTTAAAATAAATGTCAATCTAATCAGAATAAACTAGAACTAGAATGATTCAACATGTTCTAAAATTGTAATTTTGTATTTATCAAGCCCTGTCTGACAATCATTATTTGAGGAAAATATAATTTTGAATAGTGATTTGAAGAGAATGTATGGTTAAAAAGTAGAATTTTTTTTTTATTTACGTGCAGAATATTTTATTATGTGAATGTGTGGTTAAAACAATTTTGGTCTCCTGCATGCTGCGCGCAGGTCTATCCTGTGCAGGAGACCAAAAAGCACACAAAGCCAATTTTTTTTTAATTTTTAATTTTTTTTTTCTTTATTTTAAGGGCTGTCAAC
>CAIGRM010000122.1:0-15635 GCA_903798335.1 Fraxinus albicans | reverse complement strand
TTAATAGAAGCTAAACACTAAGAGCCTGTTTGGTACAGATTCTCATTTTCTACAGTAAATCAATTCTCATTTTCAACCACACATTCTTCAATAAAATAATATTTTCCATCACATCAATACTTTTTTCTTCTTTTTCAATCACACATTTCCCATCATATCACTATTCAAAAATCAATTCTTCCCCCAAAAATCCCTACCAAACACACTCTAAATAAGATTTTTTTCCCCTATTAATAACGCCTTCCCTTCCATTTGATGGCCGCAAGGCCTTTTCAATTCACCTTCTTTCGCCCCCGACCCTTTGTACCCGTCTCAACGACACCGTTTCTACCCTTTACTGTCATCCGCAACGCAGCTTCCAGTGCCTCGCTTTCCATCACACACCAACACCACAACCAGTAGAAGCTAAAACAGCCAGCCTTTCCGCCGCCTCAGACGCCATCGCAACTATCTTCTCTCGGCCGCGGCCCCGCAGTTTATGTACCTGAAACACTGGCGCAGAAGATAGGAAAATCTATCCGCCGTCCTGGCGCCCCATCCAAGGCTCGGATCTATACCGACGTCAATGTTATCCGCCCTAATGAGTATTGGGACTACGAGTCCCTTACAGTTCAATGGGGGTGTGTAGCTAGTTAAATTAATTTTATATTCTGTGAACGATGGAATTTATTATTTAATTTAATTTTTGGGTCTAACAGGGAGCAAGATGATTACGAGGTGGTGAGGAAGGTAGGAAGAGGGAAATATAGCGAGGTGTTCGAGGGAGTGCACGCCAACAATGAGAAATGCATTATCAAAATCCTTAAACCTGTAAAGAAGAAAAAGGTTTGTTTGCTTTAGCGTTTTACAACGAATTCTTCTTTCTTATGCTCTTATTGTTGAATTAAAAATGATTTGAAATGAAGAGACCTAGAGAAGTGACTTGCCAGTTGTGAAATATTTATGCACCAGTTAAAGAGAAATTCAAAATGCAAACATCTTATTTCCTGCAACCAGAACCAGAAAATCTACATGAATATTGAAAGGTCACGTTATTTAATGTCATTTTTGTTTTATACCCTCACATGATCTAAAATAATGCTGAAGAAATTGGTTTATAACACTAGTCAGCCTGGAAGAGAATATTATCGTGAAGTCAGGAAAAAGTTTAGAGAATATGATCGTGAAGTCAGGAAAAAGTTTCACAAACTTCCAAAAAAAGGGTATGTAGGAATAGAAGTAGAACCATGCTGCAGGTGTGAAATAATACATTAGCATACTTATGGAGCATCTAGAGTTTTCAAGCTGCTTCTTACTGATCATGTATATATTTTTAAGAGGTGCTTTTCCGTATATATTAATATTATAAAAAATAACCCATACATATTATACTTTTCAATACACGGTCATCTAATTAGCTTTGGAAAGATACGTGGTTTTGTCATTGATATCTATTCTGTTTTTCAGCAGACTTGTATCTGGAAATGGATAAAGATGAATGGGCATGAAATATTATTTGTCTTGATTATCTTACACCTTGATGGGCAAGTCAATATATATTATGGATATGAGGAGTTTTGGGTGGACATATGATTGTAATCTCTTTTTATTCTCATGGTTTTGATGTCGTCAATGATTTGAGGCTAATATTTTATTGATCTTTACCACTGTATCCTTTGACTCATGATCTCTTTGTAGACCCACTAAGAAAAAATATTTACCACTTTCAAATTACATATCTTTTATTTGGTAAAGATAAAAGAAGAGTGAGGATGAATTTGAATCTAATTATTGGCTTCTAATGTAATTTAGTTTTGTTTTTAGGAGCCATGCTATGTTGCATAAAATTTTTCATTACTAATTCTACTTGTACATAATTCTATCATTTGCAATTTAATCTTCTTGTACCTATAAAAAAAATTAGAGCTAAAAATCTCATCCATAGTTTATCTTTGTTCCTACATGGGATGCTTGAATTTTCCAGCATGGATAGCTACTTCACATGTAATATATTCAGAACAAGCTATGATGACATTTTAAAACTTCCAAATTTCATTCTAGTTTTCTTGACTTTTTACCAATCTTTGGGATGTCAAAAAATATTCTTTTTATTTATGTCCTTACGAAACTCTTATCGTGTTTTAAGTTCCATGGTGGGTGATAAGAGCATGTTATGAAAAAAGGTCAAGAGGCGCGCCTCAGTTTGAGGCGTATGGTTGGTGCCTCGAGGCGTGAAATCTGAGGCTAATCTCGAGAGGTGTGCGCCTTAATTGAATTTGGTGCACGCTCTTGTACGCTTCAGCGGGAATGGCCGGAAATGAAGGCAATAGCGAACAGGAGCAGAAGCCCTAGCAAATCGGCGGCGCAACAAAGACAAAGATGGCCGAACAGAGCACGACGGTGACTGTAGCAGAACCTAGCGACGACGACCGGAGAAACTGAGGCCCAAGATTGAAATTTCAGAGTTGTCGCTCCTTGCTCTGATACGAGAGAGAAGAGATCAGAGTTGTCGGTGACTGTAATTGTAGAGGAGATCAGAGTTGGGCTGTTTGTGTTTTAAGTTTTGGGCTAGGTTGGGCTGTAATTAATTGATGTTTTTTTTTTAAAAAAACACTGCTTTTTTTTTTTCTGTTTAAAAGAAGTTTATCCATTGTGGTTAAAATATATTTATAGTACTACATCTTTATTGGTCGAGTTTATCTTTTTCTTCGAATTTTACACTTATTGGATGATCGAATTACACGATGTTTACTATTTCTTAATTATACTTTTGGTTCTTTTAATCTAGATAAGATCATTTCAGTTTAAAAAAATATCATAATTAATGTTGGAACCATTAGTTATATATTTTTATGGTGTTTTCTAATTTTTCAACTTAAGTTTTTTTATTTGTGGTGAAGCTTACGCCTCAAAACGTTTTGAGGCTTACGCCTTATCTCGTGACAATAAAAGGCCTCAGTACCCTTTTTTTCCATGGTGGGTGATAAGAGCATGGTATGAAAAAAGGTCAAGAGGCATGCCTCAGTTTGAGGCGTCTGGCTGGTGCCTCTAGGCATGAAATCTGAGGCTAATCTCGAGAGGCGTGCGCCTTAATTGAATTTGGTGTACGCTCTTGTACGCTTTAGCGGGAATGGCCGGAAATGAAGGCAACAGCGAACAGGAGCAGAAGCCCTAGCAAATCGGCGGCGCAACAAAGACAGAGATGGCCGAACAGAGCACGACAGTGACTGTAGCAGAACCTGGCGACGACGACCGGAGAAACTAAGCCCCAAGATTGAAATTTCAGAGTTTTCACTCCTTGCTCTGATACGAGAGAGAAGAGATCAGCGTTGTCGGTGACTGTAATTGTAGAGGAGATCAGAGTTGGGCTGTTTGTGTTTTAAGTTTTGGACTAGGTTGGGCTGTAATTAATTGCTGTTTTTTTTAAAAAAACATTGCTTTTTTTTTTTCTGTTTAAAAGAAGTTTATCCATTGTAGTTAAAATATATTTATAGTACTACATCTTTATTGGTCGAGTTTATCTTTTTCTTCGAATTTTACACTTATTGGATGATCGAATTACACGATGTTTACTATTTCTTAATTATACTTTTTGTTCTTTTAATCTAGATAAGATCATTTCAGCTTAAAAAAATATCATAATTAATGTTGGAACCATTAGTTATATATTTTTATGGTGTTTTCTAATTTTTCAACTTAAGTTTTTTTATTTGTGGTGAAGCTTACGCCTCAAAACGTTTTGAGGCTTACGCCTTATCTCGTGACAATAAAAGGCCTCAGTACCCTTTTNTCAGCTTAAAAAAATATCATAATTAATGTTGGAACCATTAGTTATATATTTTTATGTTGTTTTCTAATTTTTCAACTTAAGTTTTTTTATTTGTGGTGAGGCTTATGCCTCAAAACGTTTTGAAGCTTACGTCTCGCCTCGTGACAAAAAAATCTCAGTACCCGTTTACGTTTTTTCAAACCATGGATAAGAGAGAGAGAATCAGTTTCAGTTAAACATATCAATGTTATTAAGGATGTGCATAATGCAGTGGTCGAGTCATCAATGTGAGATATAGTGGCGGTAGTAGTAGGGATTTCTCTATCCCAGAGACAAAAATCAATGTCTTTATTTGTTCGCACTAGCTGTTGATCAGCTAAAGATTACAAAACATATTAAAGATGAGAACTCTAGGTTTGTGGTATGTGCAATGCATCGTCAACATAGTTTTAGTTGGTGAAACAAAAAAAGGGTTGAGTTGAATATTAGAACTTTTGGAGTGCTTTTGCATGTTACGTAGAACCTAAGAAGCACAGACATGCTAACAGAGCTAGTTGGTTGGTCTTCAATGTGTATCTGACACCTAGGGACACTCTACCACATCATCGACATATGTTGGAACCAGGTTGCAGCCCTTTCTTCAGACATATATGTGGAAACAATGTATATTATTTAGTTGTGTAGTAAATCCTAGGGAATCTAATTCCTGATTTTGTAGGAATAGTTAAAGAGTATGATTCATGATTCTTTGGGAATATTTTATTTGTTTCCTTTTTAGTTAGTTGACCTAGGTTTGTATCTAGCCTATAAAGGCCTCTTTTTTCCGACTTTTTGGGTCCAAATCAGTTCCTCATTCCACTATGCCGAATCCTGTTCCTCCTGTGCCTAAACTCGTGCCCGAAAATTCCCCAGTGCCTCCAATGTCTGAACTTGTACCCGAAAATCCCCAAGAAAAGACAAACTCTACTCTTGAAAATGTAAGATTTGGAAGAGGCAAGGTGTTTTCGAGGAAGAAGACGGTTGTCCCTGAATCTGTGCTAGTTCTAGACTCCAACCCAGATGTTGAGAATGAGATAACAATTTCATATCCTTCATTGCAAGTTGAAACTGAATCTCATGTGAACAATAATGACCAGGACCTTCCTATTGCTCTTAGGAAAGGAACTAGAGAGTGCCACTACAAATTGACCTTTATATCCTCTTGCACATTTAGAGAGTGTTTGGTGGGGATTAAAATTAGATTTTTAGTGGATTGTGATAGAAATTTTTGAAATGTGTGGTTGAAAAGATGTGAGACCAATGAAAGATGTGATTAATATTGATTGTTTGACTTTGACTTAGATTAAAATCAGATTTTAATTCGGCCCAAACAGACCCTTATTGTCTTTTAAGTATTTTTCACTGTCTCATAGAGCTTTCCTTGTTAGCTTAAACACCATTGCCATTCCTACCGCCTCATTCGAGGATTTGTCCAATGAGAAATGGAAACAAGCTATGAATGTGCAGATGGAGGCGCTGGACAAAAAAAAACTTGGGAATTGGTGAAGTTGCCAATAGGAAAGAAACCAGTGGGGTGTCAATGGGTTTATACAGTGGTGAAGTATAGAGCAGATGGATTGATATAAAGATACAAGACAAGTTTGGTGGTCAAAGGTTATACTCAAACATATGGAATTTGATTACTTTTGCTCCGGTTGCAAGGATGAATACTGTTAGAATTTTGTTGCCATTAGCAGCTAATTATGGTTGGGAATTGCAGCAGTTTGATGTCAAGAATGCATTTTTAATGGAGAACTAGATGAAGAAATTTATATAGAGGTCCTTCCAGGTTGTGGGAATAAATTAACTGCTCATACTGTGTGCAAGTTTAAGAAAGCCTTGTATGGACTTAAGCTATCACCACGGGCATGGTTTGGAAGATTTGCGAGAGTTATGATGGCCATAGGATATAGTCAAAGCCAAGGGGATCATAAGTATATATGTCGATGACATAATAGTGATGGGGAATTATGATAAGGAGAGACAATTTCTAAGTCAGTGTTTGGGTAAGGAGTTTGAGATCAAGGCATTAGGGAGATTAAAATATTTTCTTGGGATTGGGGTAGCTCACTCAAGGCTGGGCATTTTTATCTCCCAACAGAAATATGTTACGAACCTCCTCAAAAGAAACAAGCAAGACATCGTGCAAACTGGCAAGTACTCCAATAGATCTGAATCTTAGATTTGGAAAGGCAGAGGAGGATGTTGTAGCAGATAGGGAAATGTACCAATGCCTAGTAGGAAAACTCCTTTTCTGTCTCACTCGACCGAATATAGCGTATGCAGTGAGTCTGACTAGCCAGTTCATGCATAGCCAGACGGAAGTTCATCTCTTGGTAGCCAACCAAGTGTATCTCAAAGGAATTCCAAGAAAATGAATTATGTACAGAAGAAACTCAGGACTAGTACTTGAGGCATTAACGGATGCGGACTATGCGGGATCGGTGGTTGCCAGGTCAAGTGTCGAAGTAGAATTTAGAGCAATTGCCCAAGGATTATGTGAGCTACTGTGGTTGAAGATCATCTTAGAGGACTTAAAGATCAAGTGGGATGGACCCATGAGGCTTTTACTGTGACAACAAGTCTGCTATCAATATTGCACACAATCCCACATCGAGATAGACAGGCACTTCATCAAAGAAAAGTTGGACAATGGCTTGATTTGCACACTCTTTGTGTCCACTGCAGGTCAATTAGCTGACCTGTTTACAAGGGGACTAAACAGTACAATGTTTCAGACTCTCATTTCCAAGTTGGAAATGGAAAATGCCTATTCACCAGCTTGAGGGTGAGAGTGGAAAATAATGTATATTATTTAGTTTCTTATTTAGTTGTAAAGTAAATCCTAGGGATTCTAATGTCTGATTTTGTGGGAATAGTAGTATGATTTCCGATTCTTTAGGAATATTTTATTTGTTTCCTTTTTATCTAGTTGACCTAGGTTTGTATCTAGCCTATAAAGGCCTCTGTTTTCTGACTGAATTATATACAAAAGATTATTCTCATTTTACCACAATATCCATAACAAAGAAATCCTAAAGTTGGGAAAAGTAAAGAAGGATTAACTATCCGAAAAATGACAATGAATGAAGATGCGACGTGGGTTGAAGCCTCAAAGGGAGAGGTACTTGCATGGAGGAGAAGAAGTGAGGTTGAAGGAGAGATGAACACTTAAACCCTAACATCATTTTAACAATATTAAAATTATTTTAAAAGTCAAAACTTTGGTTAAATAATGTTCACCTACACATTGCACAGGCTTGTACTCGAGCTAAGAAGCATGAATACTTGTAAATTTAGCCTTGTTTGACAATCGTTATTTCAAAATTCTTTATTTCTTATACTCACTTTTGGCCATACATTTGTACAATAAAATATTTTGCACACAAGTTCAAAATTTTTTTCTAGTTTTTAACCACACATTCTCCAAAAAGTCATTATTCAAAAAATCATTTTTACGCAATAATAACCATCAAATGGGGGATTATTTTGTACTTGTATCCAATACATATTCAAGCTTTAATATGTTTGGACACTCCGATACGTATGGGATATGTATTTTTTTATTATTTTATATTTTTTGTATTTTTTAAATTTTCGATACATATCGTACACATTAGAACATGTGAAGAAGAAAAGTTTTATTGGTTTTAAACTCTTTTAAAATTAAGTATATTATTATTGGCAATAGATGACAATTTTTCACTTAATACTATTTTTATTATCAATAACTTATTAAAAATAAATAATATTAATTAATTAATAAGGAGCACTTGCTCTTTTATTGCACTCTATGAGAAGGAATAAAATAACTCCACAATGAGCTGAATAATTAGTTTTCATTTATAGCAATCAACATCTTTTATCAAGAAAATTAAATCTTTATTTAAAAGGAGAATATAAAATGTGGGACATTGTCGAGACTCATTTGATACCCTTAAAGGTGTTAGGCTGCTTGAGATTTCTAATTTATCATTAGATGAACCAGAGTCGGAGAATGTTACTTTAATAATGAAGAAAAGGGTAGTGATGTTGACGAAAATGAAGTTGGGACAATATGCATGAAGAAGAAAGATTTATATAGCTGATCCCATATTTATTAGGAATAAGGCTTAGTGTATTGTTGTTATTGAGACAACACTAGATTGTTCGTCTTCAAATGATCCTATCCTTAGGTTTGTTATATGTTTGAGGTTACCGTGTAATATATGTGAAGGAAATGCAACAGGTCTTGTAGCTTCTACTTTTTGTGCACAACTTCTAGTTGTACTTAGAATTGGACTTTTGTGTGTTATTTGACTGCAAGACAATTTGTACATGTGTTACAAAACCTGCGCATTGCTTATCATTCACAAATATTTGTTGATTAAATTTTAATTTTATTGTTCCACTTATTTTGTTAGGTTTTATATGCTTATATAATCTCTAGATCTAGAAATAAATTATTGAAGAACTTACATTCTATTTCACCATTTTGTGCAGATTAAAAGGGAGATTAAAATATTACAGAATCTTTGTGGCGGGCCAAATATTGTGAAGTTGCTGGATATTGTTAGAGATCAGCAATCAAAGACACCAAGTCTTATATTTGAATATGTGAATAATACAGATTTTAAAGTGCTTTATCCTACACTTTCAGACTTCGATATTAGATATTACATCTATGAACTTCTAAAGGCAAGTCCCTTGTTTTATCTACTTTCGTAGTTGGTAATAAGTTCTAGAAACTGGAATTTACAACTAGTGAGAGCCTCATATGTTGTTTGAATTTTTGCAAATTTCTCCAATACGTGTATTTTCTCTGTTTACTTTTAGTTAAACAAAGAATTCAATTTCTAATATCCATTTTTTCCAGGCTTCTATTATTATTTGCTTTCCTAATTCAATTCTTTTATTTTCGGGCTGTATAGCATGTATCTTCAGATAATGATTGTTCTGAGGATTACAGGAGCTCGGCTGCTTTGCTGAAGAGCAACCTGGCAGTGATTGGTTGACACGACATTTTTTTTTTTTTTTGTTGCTAAATTTTGTCAAGAGTAGAATCAACCTTAAATGCCTACTTCAGTCTGTCACTCAAACATGACAACAAGATAGATGTACATTATACAGTTGTTGACTGTTTACAAAAAAGAGGGTCAATATTGGATATCCTGGTAATGTTTCTTCCTGAAAGGAGAAATGGATAAGGTCTTTTGGTTAGGGTGCAAAAAGGGTTTTTCAAAGCTGTTTACTTCCTCTATGAAAAGCCAGCTGGTGATCCACATTTTGGAGATGTTGCTCAAGAGCCTGAATTTGGCCAGCCATCGGCACTGATTACCAACAAATTCCTAAACTAATTGGGATTTAAATTTCTATACAATCCATCTTTCAGATACTTGATTGTGGTTTTCTTGCTGCTAGAGTTTTCTGTCATTTATGCTAACAATGAAAATTTGCTTTACTTGTTAAGTAAGAAGTTTCATAGGTCTCTTTACCTTTTCTTTCTCTTACTGTGACCCTTTACAGTTTTAAAACTTGATATTCTTTGGAAGTGCAAAAACAATTCTGAGTTTCCTCTACGTCTATGTTGTAGGCTCTAGATTACTGCCATTCTCAAGGTATCATGCATCGGGATGTGAAACCTCATAATGTCATGATTGATCATGAGCAGCGGAAACTTCGGCTTATAGATTGGGGACTTGCGGAGTTTTACCATCCTGGTAAAGAGTACAACGTTCGTGTTGCTTCTAGGTTTGCTATCTTCCCTCCAATTTAGTTTTTCTTCTATAGGCCTTGCGATCTTTTTCCTTTTTTTTTTTTCATTTTTTTTACAGTTCCTTGCCCAACTTCTTTTATAGATAAACATTTGTAGTGAACTAGGAGATTCGGAGTATCTATATCCTGTCAAGTGTTGTACATGGTAGCTTAGACTGATTTTACAAGGTGTCTTTTGTCAGCTACTTAGCTTGACATCTAACTCACACTTCCATCTTAGAAAGCTTTGAGGATTTCTCATTAAGTTTCCTAGGATGAAATTGACACTGGGTTTTGATATAGTGATTTTGCAAAATCTATAGCCCGTTCACCGTTACACATGCGTGATAGTTCTTGCTCACTTAGACTAGCAACTTTTGAGAAGTTTCTTTTGTTATTTTGACATCTAAGTAACACTTCTAATGCAGAGGACAGCTTTAGAGTATCTTTAATAAAGTCTCCTAAGATGAAATACAGAGTGGAATTGGATACAAATAAGAATTAGGATTTATTATGTATTGATGTGAAAGGGCTCGGGCACAAAAATTCAGACCTGTCCAGGGGCTGCTGTTAGGTGATATTTTGGTTCCAAAGCTGCATTTGATTAATTGAACAAATTGACTTACAGCTCCATTGAATATGGGCAAAAATGCTTGCAATCAGTAGTTCAGTTCCAAAATATTGTCTTCATAATTATGGTGCAATTGCACTCTTCAGTAAATCTAATTATCGGAGTAAAGAATGGCTCCAGAATGCGTACATATATAAGCTGTACGATGATTTCTTTGCTTCGTACCGTTGACATGAGATTACGTCATTTAGAGAATGGCTCTAATGTCTCTATGTTAGCACATAGGTTTGGATGCAGTCTTGTGGAGCATGCTTATAAAGCTGTTGAGTCTTGTTGAATTGGTATGATAAACACTGAGAAAGATATTTAATAATGCACAGTGCACTATTTAGTAATGCAACAAACAAGCACACGAAATAGATTCTTATGATTAAAGGTTTGGTTTAGCTTCTTTGGCTTTTCTTTTCCCTAAACTTTCTTTAACGGTTAATTCTTGGCTAGGCTATTAAAATATCTACTTAATTATCAAATTTTACTTGCTTAAAAATTATCTAGCCCCGTTCCCGCCAATGCATCTGGTCAGTTTGGCATTTGCTTTGTGTGTTTATTATTGTTAAATTTTGTTTTTGGCAACTGAAAGAATATATCTACCTGAAAAATGAAATACTTTCTTATTGATAAATGACTAAAAGAAGGGGAGTAATTATAGGAAAAATAGTAAATATTGGTAATATTTTTCTTGAAAATTTGATTCAGCTTGATTACATTTATTAACTTACATATCTTCCTGTGATGCCAAGTAGCATGTGTTAATTTGGGCCACAAACACCTTATATTCCCTTCCAGTTTTTAGTGGCTATTGCTCACAGAGATCGGCTTCTGAGATTGGATTTACTTCTTTAAAGCATTTGCCAATGACCAATCATGCTCAATTCATTGATTTGCAGGTATTTTAAGGGCCCTGAGCTTCTTGTCGATTTGCAAGATTATGATTACTCCTTGGACTTGTGGAGCCTCGGTTGTATGTTTGCTGGAATGGTATCCCTTCCCTGCTTTTTCTCTGACTTGTATTATAGAATATGATTTCACTTTTTACGAGACTTGTTTAGTATGTTGTACAAATGGACCTGGGCATATCATTTGGTAGGCTTCCCGTCTCTGAAGCTGCTCTTCAAGCTTCACCATTTTGGATGAGTGGATTTTAATCTGCCTGGACATCCATGAGTGGCAAATGATGAAAAGACTGAAAATTTAATACTAAACCAAGATATGCCAAGATGTACTCCCAATTTGATGTTTATATTGAGGGTTTCGGCTGTGCAGATTTTTCGTAAGGAGCCTTTCTTTTACGGGCATGACAATTATGATCAACTGGTCAAGATTGCCAAGGTAGGTCATCTGGCCAAACAATTACGATTCTTCAAACAATGTTACTTGGGCACTATCATATGATCTCTTCCTAGTATATTCATCCTTCTCCACTTGGACATGGAGATGACTAGCGCATCTGGTGCATTGTTGTGATGCTATACCAGGATAATGTTTCAAGTTTTTTTTGATGTTTGCACTGAAAAAGAGTTGGATGTTTGTGATTTTATCATAATTGTGTTTTTTGCTTGTCCGTGCAACTGGTGCTAGTGCTTATTTGGACATTGTTAGAGTTTGGTAAAAAGGAATAATTTCTACTTTATTTATTTTCCTAACAGACATAACTATTGATTTGGTCAGTCTCACTTGAAATTACAAGAGCCTAAAGTCTTGATATCCGACTCATTGAATATATACTGCTTTTTTGATGGATAATAGGTATTGGGGACAGATGAGTTGAATGCTTATCTTAACAAGTATCGGTTGGAATTGGACCCACATCTTACTGCTCTTGTTGGAAGGTTAATAATTATATAAATCTTAATTGTTGTCTCTATGATCTATTTTTGACTACTATATATACAAGTTGCCTGGTGTCAATCTAGGCATAGCAGAAAGCCGTGGACAAAGTTTATTAATGCTGATAATCAGCATTTGGCTGTTCCGGAGGTGAGAATTATGGCTATTGGTAATCTACAAACCATTTGATTAATTATGCTAAAGATTTGAACTTTAAATGTGCATTTATATTGTGAAGGCAATAGATTTTGTTGACAAACTGTTGCGATATGATCATCAAGAGAGGCCTACTGCGAAAGAAGCAATGGTAAAATCTCTATCTGGCATCCATCACTCCCCCCCTTGAGACTTTAAATCTTTTTGGGATTGTAAAGTACAACTGGAAACACTTCATACATTCGAGAATTGGGAATAGTTTGGCTTTACTGCAAACTGTTTCAGAGGCATCATTAAGGCAACTGAAAATGGAGAATAGTTGTGTGCTAAAAAAGTAAAATACTGTTTGTTGATTAAGAAAACAATAGTGCTTTTGGCTGGTAATTAGGAAAAACCACATCTAAGTTTTCTTGTTTATCCTGGATTCCAATTTATCATGCATTCCACTACGTTTCAGGTACTCATTCAGCTTGCTTTGAGTTGTGGCTTTTATGATGTGTTTTCTTATGATTTGATCTTGGCTTCAAATTGTCCTGTGGCTAACTGTTGTAATTTGGTGCAGGCTCATCCCTATTTCTACCCGATAAGGAATGCAGAAAGTAGCAGAACTCGTGCACATTAAGAACAAGTGCTTGCTTTGAGTCGTGGTGTCTCCTCGAAGCATCTGCCCTATGCTATCATTGATGATTTCTGCAATTAATTGAGCTCACCATCAATAAGTGCCTTTTATTGTTGACCATTTTAGCTTTTTCCAACTCCAAATTTCTTCAGCGTTTGATTTGTGTGGTCTATTAAAAGTAGGACACTTGGAATTTTTTTCCCAGTCGATATTTTTGTGCCTTATGTTATGCTTATTTGATTCCTGAATAGCATCATCTGTTTAATTTATTTCTGAACTATACACAAAATTATGGTGGATGTCCTTAGAATGGTGACAGCCCCCCTCTATGACCCCATCTGCTTTTAGTTGTAGTAAATGAAGTTCTGGAATTGAATGGTTTATAGAACAATTTTTTCACCCTTTATATAGTATGGACGGAAGGTGTAATGCCTTTCTTACCAACTGTATATGGGAAAAAATTGTTTGCATTTGATCTCTGTGATTCCTGTTAATTGTTCTAAGCTGTGGACTAGAGTAGAACGTCTCTATAAGAAACTGCCATTAAAAATATCCCTCGTGAGATTTTGGGGAGTTGATGGGCTATAATCCCTGTGCATTCAATAGAGGATTGTTTAGCTATCCATATGTAACCAATGCAAAATCTCTGCCATTGATGGAAGGACGTCGATCCAACTCTCAAGACTTTCATACTGAGCAATAGAAGCTTAAGAGTTCCACTCTCTTATGAAATGTAACAATTTGGGCTTAGTGTTTGAGATGTTATAGTTTGAGTTTCTATGTAGGAGTCTTGAATTCGAATTTCGAAGGATATGAAAGAATTTCAAATTCTCTTAAAAGAGGCCCAGTACGTATATCAGAAGGTTGTGTGCTAATATGAATTTTGAGTGAATAATGATTGCTAGACAAGAAAAACTTGTATTCAATTGGCCATGTTGGATATCTTTCATTTTCCATGGAATTTGGAAATTATTTTTCATTTTTCATCTTTTACAATGTTTAATAGGCAAAATTTTCCTTGGACTTGGTTTTCCTCCCAACCTCCACGTGATCTCCTTTTCTTGGTTTTTATTGAATTTGTTTTCCCACTTTTTTTTTTAGCAATGGAAATAAATTCTATCTCCAATTGTAATAAAATATATCCTTTTAATGGATAATTTTTATGTAAAACAAAGTTAAACGATCATCAAAAGGTTTAAAATTTCAATATTTTTTACGTGAAAAACTATACTAATCAAATACAATTAATTGACAATTTTCAGGAAAATAATGTTAAACAATTCAATTCCCTAAAATTCTGTTGCTTTCAATCTAAATTTCACTCTTACAATCATACAATTAATTGACAATTTTCAGGAAAATAATTTTAGGTAATTTAATTTGGTAGAATTTATTTTCTTTTCATTCAAATTTTACTCTTGCAATCAAATGGACCCTAATTACCTGTAATATTTTCTTCAAAAAATTGTTGAAAGAGGTCAAAATGTCAATATGCCTGTTTTGTCAATTTTGATGGTTTAGAGTATTGATTTCTTGGCGGTAAATAGATACGAAATCAAGCCCATGATTGACCATTATTATTTGAATTTTTTTTTATAAACTCATATTCAATTATATATTTATAAAATAAAATATTTTATATGTGAACTCAAAAAATTTCTCTACTTTTTAATCACACATTCTCTTAAAAATCAATATTCGGAACTTTGTTTTTCCAAAGAAAAATGTTAGTGTGCACTGTGCAAGAGGTAGGTGACATAATAGTTGGTATAATAAATATTGACAAGATATGATTGGTTGAAAATGTTGTATAAACGGAATATGCTATTTGTACATAATATGGTGTCCATAACGATGTTCACCCCCTCACATGGAGGGGGATCCACTTCGAATACATTATATTTTGTTAGAAGTGAGTTCCCCTCCTTGTGAGAGAGTGAACACCGCATTATGTGCGTGTAGCATCACCCAATTAAAACAATCCAATATTAAGTTGTATTATGTCAATTATTATGTTTATATAACATGATTGTTATTTCCAAATAAAGTCATTGTTTGAGCTACATTATATTTTTCATTTTCATTCTTCTACTCATTTTCAACAACACATTATTCAATAAAATAATATTTTCGATTACATCAATAACTTTTCTTTCTTTTTTAACCACATATTTTTCATTACACCAATAAAAAAAAAAGAATTAAACTACTTGTGTGTATAGATCATTGTCATTGAATTCAAAAACAATTTTTCAAATCAATGGACAATTAGTCTGCCAACTCACACATTGTCAAATTCATAGTACAAGTAGCATACTTCTAAAAAAAATTGCATCTTCTCCACAAAAATGACTATCAAACATAGTCAAAATAATGGTTGTCCAACAGTGGCTAAATAGGCTTTTACTATAGGGTTGAATCCAGAGGGTGTGAACTTTGAGGCCTATGTCGTCTAAGCTATTACTTTTAACAATATTTTCTTGATTCATTCCTTGGGCAGTGTTCCTAGCTTTTAGACTCAACTGTCCATGCTGGCCCATTTCTTGATCACGTTACCAAAAGATTTAGCCCTTTGATGGTATTTGAATTTTTTTTTTATATACTTATTTTTAATCATATATTTACATAACAAAATAAAATATTCTGCATGTAAATTTAAAATTTTTCTTATTTTTTAAACACATATTCTCCTAAAAATTAATATGCAAAAAAATATTGTTTCGGCCAAATAATGGTCATCAAATAGTGGCTTAATTATTAATCAATACTATGGTTAAATTTCAAGTTTTAAATCATATAAATTTCTAAGGGGTTGAATATATATATATATATATAATGGAGACAGTGAAAAGAAAATTTACCAGCAGTGACCGATCCTCCTG
>CAIGRM010000115.1:0-11369 GCA_903798335.1 Fraxinus albicans | reverse complement strand
TGACCATTTGTAAAATTAACCCTTAGAATAATGTTTTTTTTGGAAAATAAATGGTTAAAAAAGAATAAAATTTAGAATTTCGTTTAATATTATTTTATTGAAAAATGTGTAATTTTATAAGCGAGGAAGGTAGGCTTATAAACGGGGGACTGAAAGAAACTTGAAAGAATCTCTTTTGTATTTTGCTGACTTTTTTAATTTTGCCCTCTCGCAGAACAGCACAGCATACCCCCAATTACATTATAAACATTTCGAATATATATACGTGCCTTGATTAATCGATTCTTCATTAGCATTCTGAGGAGAGGGGCATCTGAATCTGCCATCAACATGACTTTCGCTTCTCGGATTTTTCTTCACTCTAGAAAGGTAATACTAAGAATTTGTTTTTGTTTATTGGGTGACTTTGCATGACGGGTTCGGGCTTTTAGTTGAATTTTTGCTTAAATGGATTCAAGAATGCAGAGTTCGTATTTCTAAATTATTTGTTTTTGTTTATTGGGTGATTTTGCATGACGGGTTCGGGATTTTAGTTGAATTTTTGCTTAAATGGATTCAAGAATGCAGAGTTCGTATTTCTAAATGTTTAGATACATTCTGAACGAGATGACAAAAAAATTAGGTGCTCAATATGAAATCTGATGCGGGTTCTTTTATATGTTTTCTGGGAAAGTGGGTTTTGGATCTTTCCGTTGGGTTGTTTAACATGAGCTTTATTTCTTTCTGTTGATGCAGTTTTATAAAATATAATTTTGTATAGCCTGGTGGTTTCATATTGAATTCATCGACCATATTAATTTTCCAGAAATGGACGCTTAAGTGTGATTGCAGTTGCACGATGAAGTCCTATGGAATTGACCGACTAACCCTTAAGTGTATGAATACATGCTTTTGCCAATATGGATTGTGTTAGGCTGTGCTTCATGGGAGAATGGCCTTTGCGTAAAGTCTTTTGAGCTAATTGAACTAATAGGACCTTAATATGAGCGAACTCGTGATGAATTCAAAAATTATAGCAAAAGCAGCTGATAGCATCTCAAATTTTGTTGCTGCATTTCCGTTGTCGAGATTCTTTTTCTTGTTTCACAGGCAAGGGGTTGATTGCGTGGTTAATATTGCCCGGGGGGCTTGCACGTGGAACATTGTCTAAATTGCATCTATGCATTTGTGTTAAGATAATGATCTCAAAGTTGATGGTATTCATGAACTCGGTAACAGTTTTGATGTGTATGACTGCTTTAACAGTAGTTGAACTTTTTGGTCAATCTTCCAAGCTAAAATACTATGGACTTTATTTAGGTTCTATTGGCTAGCAAATTTATTTCCTTGTCCAGTTCTGTTCTTCTGTTTTACTTTTTCATTAAGTTTATTTATCGGCAGATGAAAAACAGCTCCTTACATTTTCTTTGCCGTACTAAATGTCAGAGTCAAGTGAAAACTCCACATTTTCTCTTTCTAGTTCTTCATGATAGACAATCTGTATTTTGTTTTATCTATGTGTTTTCGTTAACATTAGCATATATTTCAAATTTTACAGCTCAGGCACACTCATAAGATTCTACAAAGTGATCGGGCAATTTTAGCACACTGGGTTTCCAATGATGTCAGCCAACATGGTCTTGGACCTGGAGGAAACCACAGGGTTTCCAAGTTCTCTAGTGGAAGCCTTTTTAATCGTAGTNNNNTCTTCATGATAGACAATCTGTATTTTGTTTTATCTATGTGTTTTCGTTAACATTAGCATATATTTCAAATTTTACAGCTCAGGCACACTCATAAGATTCTACAAAGTGATCGGGCAATTTTAGCACACTGGGTTTCCAATGATGTCAGCCAACATGGTCTTGGACCTGGAGGAAACCACAGGGTTTCCAAGTTCTCTAGTGGAAGCCTTTTTAATCGTAGTTTCAGAGCGGTAAATCCCAAACTTGCGATTAGATCCATTGAAAATTTTTCCTCTCATTCCTTGTGCTGGAATACTGTCCATTTGAGTTCTTTTCATGATATAAAGGTGTGTACATATTATTCACAGATTGGATTGAAATGCTGAAATCTGATTTGTGTTATGCAGATATCTGCTGTAGGAACACAACAGGGAAATGCTCTGAGAACAGAAATGGAAGTGCACACAACAGTTTCTGGCGTAAAGTTCAACGGAAGGCTCCCAAGGTATGTTTTGTTTCATGCTGAGATCATTTGTCTTCTCGCGTAAACACATCAATTTTACAATTGCCTTGTTTAAACATAACCTGATATATGTGTTGCTGATTCCAGTCCAAAGGGTAATTCAAGGATAAGTTTTTCAACAGCTTCAGGTTAGTTTAGCCTTATGATTTCCGCTGATACTGTTATTTTCTCCATTAGTCAGCATCAAACTATTATTATTAAGCATACAAGTCTAAACTGTGTTTCTAGATACTTTTTACATAACTGGAAACTATTTAATATCAAAACTACTAAGTAATGTGCAAATACTGAACTTAATAATGTTAAATGAAAGTCTAGTCATGAACGTGCTTAGAATATATTTTAATTGGCAACCCATAAGCATCCATTCCTCCAATCTTTCTCATGTCCAGCAAGACATGTTCTAATCTGAATTTTTGCAATGGTGAGTATTTTAAATAAATACTTAGTAAGATATGTGCAAAATTCGTATTCAACATAATATAAATATAAATAAAATATTTCATACCCGACATTCTTAGATTTAGAGCAAATGATCGAAATAATAGATAGCTCAAGGAAATTTTCTTTAGAATTCCCACATCCAAAAGGATTAAAAATAATTGGACCTGACGGTCTATCCCCGAAAGATTTAACGTAAAATCGACCCGAAGGTCTTAAGGCATTAAATGAAATCATAATATAAATAAAATGGAGAAATAAGAATTTTAACCTCTGCACCTCATGTATCTTACCTTAAATGAAAATTTGAAAATGCTAAGAAACTTGAAAAAAGGATAAGGTTAGTTGCTTTAACAACACGTCAAACCTCCACACCTATTTTAACCAATTAATGCAAAGGAATTATGAAAATATATAATATTAAATGATAACTTAAGTTTTATTTCAACCACAATACTTGGCATATTTCGTTCAAAATAAATTTTTCTCGAGCCCAATTTACGTAATCTAACATGATGCATATTCATAGATTTTTATCAACGTCTACTATACTTAATTATATGGCCCTCATAATACTTACTAAAAACAATTTAAAATCACGAATAAGGAAAAATCTTTTTTTTTTTAAAGGAATACATAGATTGTATTATCATATTTTATGGGCTTTAGTGTGGTGACAAGGCTAGACATGGACTAATTAATTTGCTAACGATCAAAAATAAATTAACAAAACTTAAGCTCTACAGTAAAAAGTAAATAATTTTTAGGATGTTACATGCTAGATCCTTTGTGGGCATTCTCTCATTCTCACTGGTTCTTGTCTGAGGCATGTCCATCTATACTAAACATATTACTGTCTCTCAGGTCTACCTGCACACCAAGAGATTGGGATGCCTTCTCTGTCTCCTACAATGACGGAGGCACGTATCTTTCTGAAGTTCTTGAAAGCACCTACTCATACTGCATCTTCTGTTGTCGTGACAGTTGTGATTCATTCTTTTGCGTCATGCAGGGAAATATTGCTAGGTGGTTGAAGAAAGAGGGTGACAAAATTGCTCCTGGTGAAGTACTTTGTGAAGTTGAAACGGTATGTTTGTTTAATCTTTTCTGTTGTGTGTTCTTAAATAAATATGGTTCTCCATGTTATCTTGTAAACCTGATATTTTAATATCCCTTCTATACTTACAGGATAAGGCAACAGTGGAAATGGAATGCATGGAAGAAGGATATCTAGCTAAGATTTTACGAGGGGATGGATCTAGTGGAATTAAAGTTGGCGAGGTATTGATCTCATTTGTATAAAGGAGCCTCTGGTTCAAGCTGCCCCTTGAATGTTTATTCAGAATTTATACAGTAATATTTTGAAGTACGTACACTGAACAGATGAGTAAGGTTTTAATTTATTTCCCTTACCCGTGCCTTCACGCAAAATCTCAGTTTTTGCTCAATTGTTTACACAATCAAATAATCTATTCTTCACTAAATCGTTAAACTTAAAACTATGCTATTTCTCAGATGGCACTGATCAGGGTCCTTTCTTCAACTAGATAATTTGTGTGGAATGTTACTTGACGTCATTTTATTTGGTTCATCTGACATAGGAGATCATCTTTTGGAAGGTTTAGTTCTCCGTGTAATCTCAATCGAATTGCATTTTGTTTCTGAAATATATGATCCAAACCAAATACAAATAAATTTGGTTCTTTCCGAGTTGTCAGAAATGGAAGCCTCAGTTTCTTTGTTTTTCATGAAATTTCTGGTTACGTGTACTAGTAACTGAACCAAATAGGTATCGATTAGTTTCCCACCCCTGGGAATGGAACTATACTGAGTATCTGAAAATGAAACCAGACCAACTAAGCCATTGGGAATGAATGCCCATCAGCATTCAAAAAAAGGGAAAATATATAGGCCCTGTTTGGGAGAAATTTTAATAAAAAATCTAGCCGTTAACTATGAAATCAGCTACCATTTTTAACCTTCCCTCTCACAGGTGGAGCCCACGAATTGACTTTAACGGCTATAATTTTGATTAAATCGAGAGGTCGTTCCGCCCCTTGTCCCCTAAGTTGGTTAATATGTTCTCAACCATTCTTGCTCCAATCTGACCTAGCTGTCGAGCGATCCCAGTTCGCGACAGAGAACAAGACACAACCTTGAAACCATTCCACGAGACACAACCATGGAACAAGACTTCAGATAACCGTGAAAGGAATATACAATTAAGAGCTTGTTTGGTACAGTTCAAAATTGAATTAAAATTGAAAATATAGCCGTTATTGGGTTCTACTCGTCTAATAAAAGTCAACAATAACGACTAATTTTTCAATTTTAATCCGATTTTAATCTCTACCAACAAACTCTAAAAATGGTTTCTTTTGGATTCTTCAAGGTTATAGATTTTCGTATCATAAAAGTCATAATTATTTAGTTTTGTAACTTTTGCCTCTAGATAATTGCCATAACCGTTGAAGAAGAGGAGAATGTTGCAAAATTTAAAGACTATCAGCCTTCAACATCAGATTCTGCACCTGCGCCTGAAACATCCCCTGCTCCAAGTCCACCAAAAGAAGAGATTGCAGAAGCACCTGCTACTTCACCAGAACCAAAAATTTCGACACCTACTGCACCTCCTTCAGCAGGAAATCGCATTTTTGCCAGTCCTCTCGCCAGGAAACTAGCTGAAGATCAAAATGTACATTATACATACTTGATACAATAATCTTATCAAAAATATTTCCTTGGGAGAATAAGAATTTTTCATTGCGTCTTTCTTGTCTTCTGCTGTCTATAAATTATCATGAAAATAGGTAACACTTTCAAACATCAAAGGAACTGGTCCTGATGGACGAATTGTGAAGGCCGATGTTGAAGGTTATCTTGGTATTTTTCATCATCCCTGTTCACATGTCGTTTATGCATTAATTGGCTGATTCTTGGTGCTGTCTGAATTTTTGTACTTTGGTGCAATAAAGAATGTATTGATTGTTTGCCATATTTTCTACTAAATAATCATTGACTTGATTGTTAAAACAATTTTGTAACCCATTTTACCTTCTCTGTACTGTAGCTTCTCGTGGTAAGGAAGTTTCGCAAGCTCCCAAGGCTGCCTCCACAGCTACTGCTACTCTAGATTACACCGACATTCCACACACACAAATTAGAAAGGTTCGGCTTCATCATTCTCATCTCAGGACCTATGTATTTCTGCTTTTATGAAGTTTTGATCTAAGGTTTGACAAAAATTATACTTGTTTAAGTTATACAAATCCTGGCCATGCCCTGCCAGGTTCAGCCAACTCGTGCCAGGGAAGTCATATTATCATTTTCAAAACATGTGTAACGTTCTTAATATGGGAAATATTTGGAGTGCTTGTAGCTCTCTCATGCAAATCTTAAGTTGCAAAATGCAATTAACCTTCAGCTCTATGTTTTTAGCACTTTTAATTATCATTTATGGCCGAGTTGTTTATTGCAGCTAATTTCTTTACCATCTTGACAGGTGACAGCATCAAGGTTGTTGCTATCCAAACAAACCATTCCCCACTATTACTTAACTGTAGATACATGTGTAGACAAGCTTATGGAGTGAGTGTTGATGTCTTCCACTGATATTTTGCTGCAATGAATTTCATTTTGTTTCTTACATTCCACTTCTTCTGCAGATTGCGCAGCCAGCTAAATGCATTGCAGGAAGGTTCAAGTGGGAAGAGGATATCCATTAATGATCTTGTAATTAAGGTAATATGAACTATAGTACAATCTCAATTTTTTTTCTTTATTTATATTATTCGAAATGGAGAGGGAGGGGTGTGGAGGGAGTAAATTGACTGATTGTCTCAAACAATTAACTAAGCAGCTATTTGACTGCAGGCTGCTGCTTTGGCTCTTCGAAAGGTTCCTCAGTGTAATAGTTCATGGACCAATGACTACATTCGCCAGTAAGTGTACTCAATAATGCAAGTCATAGCAAACCAGTGTGGGTAATTTATTGTAATACTTTACCTTGTCCGATACAGGTATCACAATGTGAATATCAATGTTGCGGTGCAGACAGAAAATGGGCTGTATGTGCCTATAATTAGGGTATGTCGTCGTCTCAAATGTGTGTTCTTTCAGTCTAATGCTTGTAGTTGGCTTTTAGGCTCCGTAAGTCCTATATAAAATTTTACAACCAAATCGCAGGATGCTGATAAGAAAGGTTTATCGAAAATCTCTGAGGAAGTCAAGCATTTAGCCCAGAAAGCAAAAGAAAACAGCTTGAAACCAGAAGATTATGAGGTGAAACTCAGAACAACCTCTAGATTGATAGTTCCTTGAGATATGATGAACTCTGACTAACATATCCTCTTTGCAGGGGGGCACATTCACGGTGTCAAATTTGGGAGGGCCTTTTGGAATCAAGCAATTCTGTGCCATTATTAATCCTCCCCAATCAGGCATTCTTGCAATTGGCTCCGGTAAGATGTGCTTTTTGTTTCTTGATGACGCAGGTATTTGTTTTTATGTGGATATCATCCTTCTCACTACTTAGAACCTCTATGAGCAGCTGAGAAGAGGGTTATACCTGGTGGTGGTCCTGACCAATACAAGTTTGCTTCTTTCATGTCTGTAACGTTGAGCTGTGATCATCGGGTTATTGATGGTAAGTTCCGTGTTTTGATTTTCAGAATGGGACTTAGTCTCGTCATTTCTGGTCATAATATTTATTAACCGATCTACTTTCATTGGGTATTTTGGTCTAAATTCCTTTACTCCTCACAGTCAATCGAGATCCTCTATTTTGACAAATGAATACATTTCTATAATCCTCACAAAATATAGTCGCACATTTAGTAATGCTCAATCCTTCCTTCTGCCTTGGAAGGATCATTGAGAATAAGAATACTATTTCTCCAGAAATGCCAAATCTGAACTGGCTTAGTTAGTTTCTCACTGAAGGTTCTGACTTGTTACTGCTTGTTTAGGTGCAATTGGTGCAGAATGGCTGAAGGCATTTAAGGGATATATTGAGAATCCAGAAACGATGTTGCTTTAAAATTCATTCATTTTCTGCCTTTCCTCGTTTTTCCAGTTTTGATGATGGATCATCCCGAGTTTCAATTTTGGCGTTTGTCAAAAGAACAGGGGTAACTTAATTTTTCAAATAATTGGGCCATGCGGCATTACATTGTAGACAAAAATATAATGCCCAGCTCTGAGCATGAGATAGATATCTGTTGTCAAATAAAACAGTCCGTCCGGATGTGTCCAAGGTTTTTCATTCTCCTCCTCTTGCCTGGTATTGCAATTAGTGGTTTTTCTTCCCCTCATTATGCACCTTGACACCACATGTTTGAGATAGTTACACATTATCTAGGTATTCTTTATAATTGCATTAGTATCATGTTGCGGGTCATGTAAATTTTAACTACATATTTTATCAAAATTATTTATAAATATGATATTAGCTAAATTAAACAGGTGCATTATTGAATGAATAAAATCACTGGTTGAATTGTGGCTAGATGAGCATGTATGTCGCTATCTAGAAGTCGGTCATGTAATCGTTATTAAATCTCGATTTTAATTTAAGTTCAAATTAATAATTAATTTTAATTACATATTTGGTGTTTCTAACTCTACATTTTATCAACTTTTGCAAAAATTTACTAAAAAATTAATTTTAAAGCTAAGTTTTTTCGTAAAATGTAGACCCAAATAAAAGCCTACAAGCCCAACTTCAGCAAACTGGTCTGGCCTATGGCTGGACAAGGATTCCCAGTCAAAACTGTATAAATCACGATGTGCTTACATTCTCTCTTACACTCTTTTGGGTGGCAAAATTTGCAATCTTTAATTTTGAACACATCCATCACATCACTGCACTGCACAAATTTCTTCCACATAGAAGGATGACACTCACATTATGAAGGACAATGTTACATATAGCTTAATTGTCGAAATATGTACACCAGTAATGTTATTTAAAATCATTGATATTTAACAACACTTGAGGTGGCAAATGAAATTAAATTACAAGTTTGATTAAATGAATTGCCATATAGATTAATGTTCTATAAGCACGTTCGCATTGCCCTTTCTCCCCCAACCTAACCCGTCTAATGTGGTCCTATATGCCTAGCTTTTTTTCTTTTCAATATCAGTACCTCAAAATGAAGAATTAATCTGTGTATATAGATTAATCCATAAAGGTTGACATAATGTGAGTGGGGTGGGGCCCACGCTAGCATGACCCCAAAATGAATTATGGACCATGCTAAGTCGCCACTTGTCCAAGATGTACTCCATGTAGTAATTCATGGAGTACATCTAGCATTTTCCATGAATTATTCTGCAAGGAAAAAAATTGACAGAAAGTGTACAGGCAGCACCCTTCTTTTATTATTATTTTTTTTTTGTGATCATCATCTTCCAACTATAATTTGCCAAATGTCCATATGCACGATTTCTTGGAAAAATTTCTGCAGCTAATAGCATTGTTCAAAAATTGCAATTTCCAGCTTAAACTAAAGGTAAGTAAATGGTTAATTAATGGAATAACAAAAACATAATTAATTTCAAAATATAAACTTCAAATGGGCACGTATCGTTTCAATGCCTGTTTGCCTGTAACGGCGACCCCAACCAGCACACCACCAATCGCCCCCGCCACAGCTGCAGAACGAGGCCCAGCAGCTGCCTTGTAGAGCACCCCAGTGCCAAGTCCGGCCACTACACTGTTGATCACATCGTCCGTATCCCTATAAGCCACCATGCCGCTCTCAAGGCCTGCGTACAGCAGTCCGATGATCCCGCACCGGTTTCCAATCTGGCGCCCGGTATGACCCGACCCGTTGAGTACCCGGTTGATTTTCAGCTTTAGAGTATCCGTAGACTCGATGGACTTGACGCCAGAGATGAATCCCTTTGCGGCGCCGGCGGAGGAACCGGCCAGGTAACCTATGCCAGTGTAGTACGTGAGATTCTCTCCCCAGGAACGGCGTTGCGCGCGGGACTCCTCCGGGAAGAGGTACTCCGGCGAGGTAGGGAGCTTGTATAGTGTTTGTACCGGGATCTGCAAGTCTTGATACGGATTGTAGAGTCGACGAGTTGAATCGTTTTCATCACCGCTGCTTTCATTCGGAGCACGAGGCTGGTATGCCATGGCTGACTGTCGCTTGCCCGACTAGATGGGTCGGCACTCCGAGAAAGAGGTGGCGATTATTTCCAGAGAGGAGAATGGGAAAGTCTTAGGTTTGTCGTGGGAAGAAATAATAAAGGGCTCCGGTTTACAGGGTGAGTCGGTGGGTTTGTTCTAGAAGAACCGGTTCGATTCTGCTGAATATTCGCAGGTTAGCCCGTATGTGTGACAACGACGTCGTATCAAGTATAAAATATCAGTCTTGAACTAACAGCCCACATTTTTTTCCTTTCTTCACTTTAATGGTTACTTCCCCCCTCTCTATTTCTGTGTTCATGCATATACTATATCATCTACACTTGAGCTTTATAGGCTGCTAAATATTTGAAGGGGAAAAAAACAAAAACATAACGACCGGGAAAACTGACAGTTTGATAAGCTTGTCGTGAATCTTCACTAAATCGCTAGTTAGTTTCTTGGGCTCCATGATGAATTGAATTCTTGTTTATTATTTCAATCATGTTACATGAACATCTTTTTTACATTATATCACGTGACAACACATGATTGGACAATTCTTTTTTAAAAAAAAACACACTTTTCCAACACCTTTTGAACTCCAATGAAACGTACACAAATGTCAACTCCATAGTGTACATTTAACATTATTCTTATCATTTATGATATTGTACAATCTTGTCTAGCACTACTCAATTGGCCAATCTTTCACTATTTAATCGAGTATATTTGTGAACTGTCCTTTCTCAATTGCCGGTCAAACCCATTGCAGGATTGGCAGTGATCATTTGCGAACAAGGTTAGAATCATGCTATACGTACATAAGACTGTGACAAAATATTTTTATAGAATACACGTGTTGATCTTTAATTGGACATTTAGGGAAAAAAAAAAAAAAAAAAACCTATACAGATGCTACCAATGCATCACTTGTAATTGTTCTGTGAACAATGTTCCCACAATTATTCCAAAAGAATAAATATTCGATTCTGTACTCCGCAATTACTCAACTTCATACTCTTACAGAATGGGTGATAAGTGTATTTTATACACTTATTCGGGGTCTAAAATAATAATATTTGATATTTTTTTCACAAAATATATCCTAAATTGTTGTATTTTAATTTATATAGGTAAAATTCAATGGTCGGACGAGGAATGGAAAGAAAGAAACGAAAAATGGTGAAAAATGGCAAAATCCAAAGTTTGAGGGTCAAATTGTAAATTCAATAGTTGATTTGGACCATAAGATGATACTTTAAAGATTTCTATGAGACAATTGGATGGAATTAGAACTCAAAAAGGAATGGAATATTATCACAATCAATGTCCAATCGCACAAGATATATTTCAGATTTTTAGTCAAAAATTGAGACTCATTTTTGGTATAATAAACGTCCTAGTTGAGAAATTTCCATTTCCATCAAAGTTGTAGCCCTTTAAGTTAAATTTCCACAGCACTTTGAATCGGTTCAATCGGATATCAGACGAGAAAGCTATGGCCAAAATACTGACGGCTGTGCAGAAACAAAAAATCCGCGAACGAATGCAATTTTTCGTACCCGATTAGAACTATTTTGGAAGTCAATTTGGACGTGAT
>CAIGRM010000097.1:0-11825 GCA_903798335.1 Fraxinus albicans | reverse complement strand
AATTATGTTACATAGTCCGTTAAAACAACAAATTCCATTAGTTTTTTCGTTAAAAACAAGAAATTCCGTTACATAGCCACTCTTAATAAATAGAAGATAGAAATAATCGTTGTACAACATGCTGAAAAACAAGTTTTTCTTTCATGCATCTCATTAACTCCAACAAATAATAAATGATATCCATTCAAATTCAAAAGGAAACAATTTTCAATACGTCTATACTTTGTAATGACTATTAACAAGGCTCAAGGACAAACAGTGTCAACTGTTGGAATATACCTTCCTGAACATATATTCTCTCATAAACAATTATCTGTCGCACTTTCTCACAGAATTTCTATACAAACAACAAGAGTCTTAATAAAAGCACACAAAAAAAAAATGATGTGGGAAATTGACAAAACATATTGTATATAAAGCAGTATTATTGTAACCATAACATTACATATATATATATATATGATTAGCAAATACATAACATTCATCAAACACATAAAAATGTGCAACGTGCTTACTACTAGTTATATTAAAAATATGATTAGCAAATAAGTTAGCCCATATTTGTCTTCCATTCTTTCAAAATTCTTTTTTCTACATACTTATTTTCAACCACACATTCACACAATAAAATATTCTATACGTAAACTCAAAATTTTTACGTACTTTTTAATCACACATTCTCCAAGAATTTACTATTCCAAACAATGTTTTTTCCAACAAAAAAAGGCCACCAAACATGGACTTATTTTACTCAACAGAAATTTTGGATGGAAAACATTATCAAAAGTAAGATGTGTTAATTAATAGAAGAATGGAGAAAAGATTGCAATGAAAAAATTGAAACATAAGTGCTATAATAAAAAAAGAATGAAGACCTTAAGTGCAATTAAAATGTGGTACAGTATAAAAAATAAAAACTTTGAACTAAATATAATCATAAATTACCCTTAAAAGTTACTATTGTTGATATTATTGAAAATGTCCCTTGGCAATTTTGGCTAAAGACCTAAAGTTGCTCGACCCGCCTCTAATTTCTCGTGATTACACGTTCTTAATTTAATTTTGTTAGAATACGATGACCCTAATTTTATTTGTTCCAACCCAAAAAGTTCCTTTTGCGACATATGTAGTAAAACCAAAATTATAAGAGTTTTTTAAGGTCTATGTTTTATTATTCTCTCGTGCACGCACGCACGCATACACACACGTCTGTGTGTGAGAGAGAGAGAGAGAGAGAGAGGTTTCAATGTATTATTTGGTGTGGCCATCAAAACGCTAATATTTTGTACTCACCTTTTGATATAGTAAATTTCTCCTTCTCTGTCCATTGTTTTTTCTCGTTTAAGTTTTTCACGTAAATCTGTGTGTTCTGTTTATTTTTTCTATTGCCTATTCTCGCTTTAACATAACAATTTTGACAATACTTTTCATAATTATTAATAACTAGATCGGACCAGTATATCTAACCGAGAATTCATTAGACTGCAAATTGCTCTGCTTTGGATCAATTATGTCCAATGAAGACTGCCTCTCCTGATGTACAAACTGAAGTATATTCTCAAGACTTTTGGAAGCTGCAAATCAGACTGATTTACAAAAATCAACATTGTTCCACTAGGATCAATCAACATAGATCTCAATAATTTGATCGTCGTTACAATGTGATAGACAAATTTAGGACATAAGCAACTCATCCAAGAAGGAATATAAGGACTCAATACTATGTTCAATAAGACAACCTGCGGGAGTGCCTCATCTTGGATTCAAGTTGTTTTTTTGAATTCATTCCTTCCATGTGACCACTTCTACTACCAACTGAATTCAAGTCCAAAGACTGAGGAGTAACAGCACTTCCTCCTTCTAGTATTCTCAGTACCTATGTTTCATAGGAGAAAAATGAAATTGATATTGCACCTAAGATGAGAAGAAATGTATTCTGAGATGAGTATAAAACCTTTGATATAGGCGGTCTCAACTCAGGATTCTGCTGTAGACACAACGAGGCAGTATAACCCATTGCCTGAATCTCATAGGGCAAGCTTTGTATTTGGTAAGAGGCCAAACAGGAGTCCAGCAATTGGTGCTTGTAAGTTAACATATGCATACGTTGAATTGGTTCAATGGCAGATGAAGGATGGAAATTATTGAGCAATAGTTGACGGTCGATGCAATATAGCAAGTCACCAGCTCTTTCACCAGTGATTAGTTCTAATAATACCACACCAAAAGCATATACATCGACTTTCTCTGTCATATTTCCACCATTGAAGTATTCTGGTGCAAGATACCTGGATAAGTAAAAACAAAGACAACTCATCCAAAAGTCCCACAAATAACCAGAAATTGCGATATCTTTATAGGTTGAACTCAGTGTGGTAACTATAAACTGAACATATAAATAGCCATGCAGTGTCCCATAAAAATTTCATGTTTGATGCTTACCCTGAAGTTTTAACTATTTGGTCACCATCGCTAGAGTCCCACTCACAGTGCAGCGTTGCAAGTCCAAAATCAGCAACCTAAAATTGAATGGACAACATAGATAGACTAAAAAAATAAATTTCATTAAATAAGGGTTTCTTAACAGTTAAGATTAACTGAAGTATCTACTTTAATTCCAAGAAGTTGCTTTCAGTCTATTGCTATTGGCAGATAGCTTTTGCGGAAAGAGTTTGTTTACTCAGATTGAAACTAGTTAGTAATTTCTTAGAACGTAAAAGAATTTAAACACTACATTTCTAACATAATCAACTGAGAAATACATCCTTCTAGAACATCAATGAATTATACCAGAGGTTCGAAATCATGTGTTAAGAGGATGTTGTTCGGACGCATATCTCGGTGAATTATACATCCCACTCTGCAATCTTCATGAAGGTATCGCAAGCCTCTTGCAGTCCCAATAGCTATCTTTAAACGCGAATGCCAATCCAGCGTCATTCTTTTCTCTCCTACAAATGTATACATACGACCAAAATCCAAATTACTTCGAGGAGCAATAATCAGTAGCTGAACGTGGAGGTAACAGAAGATACCGTGTAAATGAAAGTCCAAGGACCCATTGCATATGTACTCATAAACCAGTAATCTCTTCTTCCGTTCAATGCAAAAACCAATAAGCAACACAACATTTCTGTGCTGGGCACAGCTCAATACTCGCACTTGTGTGCAGAAATCATCTTCTCTTTGAGCCCCAGCTAACTTTAATCGCTTCACTGCAATGATCAACCCATTCCTTAAAACCCCTCTGTGAACCACACCAAACCCACCTTCAGCAAGAAAATTTTTGTCCGAAAAACCATCTGTAGCTTCCTCTAGCTCTCTATAATGAAATTGTCTCGGGGGCTTTCCAAATGCTGGAGCCTTATATTGACATAGTGAGCACAAAGGAGGAGGTGTCGAGGAAGTTCTTCCTAAAGCCACAGCGTCCCGGATACTATAATTGAATTCATAATCTCTGTCAAGGTTTTGATTAAGCTTAGTTCCTCTAATGATATCTTGATTAAATAGTACAAAGTTATCCAGTTCAGTCCTGGCAGTGGGATATGCAGCATTGGATATATCTTTGCAGTTTCCACTTTCCAGAGAATTCCCAGAGACAATGTGATTTTGAGGAATCCAAAAGATTCTTTTCTCTCTTTGGGTTCGCGAACCTGGGATTGTCGAAAAAGTTTGTATACTTTCCCTTAGAACCAACCTATTTTGACTACCAGGTGGGGATTTGCCTTTATTCAATCCCTCATAAAGAGGATTTTGTTCGTACACAACAAAAATAGAAGCCCCTGTGTCTGGACTTAATGAATTGGTGCCTAAGGTTCTTGAGCAAGAAGTACTTGGATCCTCTGGACTGCTAATAGGAGTAGAATGCTTCATCCGCTGACTGTGTAACTTTTCACTAGCTAAAAGAGGAGAAGAAGCAGCCGAATAAAATGGTGTTTCAAGATAATTTGAGCATGACAGATTGAGTCGAAGAATTTTTGGCCTTGAACCCTTCATTATTACAGTGTTGCACTGCAGCTCATCCATGCAATTCTTGAGTTCTCGCTTCAATTTCCTGTTTTAAGGAAACAACAATAAGAAGAAAGTAGTAGAATAATACTGCATCTTAGTTGATCTATTAGTATTCTGGCAGATATAACAAAGTGAGATTCAACATAGAAGCGAAAATGTTGTTTGCCGAAAATAAATAAATAAAGAAGATGTAAAAGAAAATTATGTACAGTTACCCCCTGATCTATCTATGAAGAGTTAATCATCTTTACAATTAAAGTGGTAATCAAATGTACACACAAAACGTTAGCTCTATCCAAATTCAAGGAAAAAGTTAATATAAGAAAAAAACTGTTGATTATATCAGTCTCTGTGGAATTTTTTTTCTTAAGATGCAATATATCAGAGGAAAGAAATAACATATTTACGTTTATTTACTTGTCCAATATGACCCAGTTAGCTGTATTCCTCTTTGCTTCAGCTGCCACAGAACCTGCAGATAGAGCTGAGACAACCTTGATTTGCACTCCAACCTACAACCAACAACAACTCTTAGAAAGCTAGTTTCGCATAACCCAGTTTTTTCTTAGTTCATCATACTAGGTTCCGCTATGCTAACTGTTGGTTCAATTCAATAGATAAAGAATTGCTCCTTGTTCACCAAAAAGTAAGAAGAGAAAAATGTTGCATTCATCAATAACTACAATGACAAATCGCCATATCATGACTTTCTCACTTCGCTTTTCATTCAAACGAAATCTACAAAGGGTTGTTGAACTAATTTATGTGACAAATGAAACGAAATAACAAATGAGACCAAAAAAAGATGGTAATGACAGTTAGCCGCAATGGGTTTCCTTCATATCGTGGAGAGACTGGGACTCTGGCCGCCCAATAACTGCACAAAAATAATTCTTGCTCCATTGCCTCATAGCAACTCCACAACCTATACAAAGCAGTTTCCACTAGATGAAAGAAGGGTTCACTGCATCGAGGAAGGGAAAGGTACACGGTGCTATGGCTAGGAGCATTTTTAAATTACAGTTGCTTTATTTCATTCTTCGTCAGGACACGTTTCTTTTATATCATTAGACACTGTTAGTCAATACAGCACTGTTGCATTGTTTTGGCCGTTCCTAAAATGGACTGCAATTTCAGTTATTTGAATTTTGATACTGGACACTGAATATAAAAAATCTTATTTTATCAAATATTCTATAATCAAATTAGTTCCTTTCTTATGTAGAAAAGTAGGTGCATTAAATTCAAATGACGAGGAACGAATCCCCCCAAGTAAAAAAAGTGGATTTTAAAATACAGTAATTTGCTTCGATTCCTAAAAATTCGTATCGTATTACCTAAAGCAAAAGTTAATTGCTTTGTTTGATTTCCTTTTACATTGAGCACTATATCTACATTGTTTTCAGTCAAAAAGATTTCCCTTCAAATTAAAGCAGTGAGCTTTTGACTTTTATGAATGCCAAATCACCAAATACACCACGAAAAGTTGTTAATGCTACACCAAAAAGGTAAAAATTATTACGTACCTGAATTTGACCGTGCAATTGGAGAACCATCTGAGAACAAGACTCCGAGATCTGTCCGATCCTATCCGGTAACTTATTCCGGTCACTACCCCGACGGCCCCCTTTCAATCTCGGAAATCCCCAAAATCTTCTCCCGCCTGGAAATAAAAAAAAATAGAACTATCAATTTACCGTTTAAATAAAATAATTCTGATTATCGTTAACACACACAATCTGCGTCAAAAAAGCTATACAAGATCTTCTTACTACGTGCATGAAATTCCTACTCAGCAAGTTAGTACTTACAGCTGTGAATTAACCAGTAATTACACAGCAAAATTGATGATTTCGAGTGTTAAGGTGAGTTACCAGTCATCTTCTCGTAGAAGACGGCGAGGAGAAGAATGCAGTCGCCGGGCCTCGCCACGTGTGTGATGGCCCAAGACAACGCAGTTTTAGATATCACCTTCTCTGCCTTCACAGCCACGATCATACTCCGGGAAGTTTCTTCAACCCGACGTGGTGGCATGTTAATGGTTCCTTGGAGTTTTGGGTGGAATATCTGGTGACGTCAAATTGTCAGTGAGTTTACGAGCAGAGGTGAAAAATGTCTGAACAGAGAAATGATTGTGTGGAGTTTTGTGGAATCCGATTTGGCGTTTTGTCAGAATTGTACGAGGGTAAAATCGGAATTCGAAGTTTTTTCTTTTTCTTGTCCGAGTTGTGGTGAGTGAAACCGGGAAAAAGTTTCAAATATATTTTTGTCGTAGAAAAATACTCTCTTAGGTCATGTTTGTTTCGAATTAAAATCATATTTTAATTTAAATCAAAATTAAACAATCAATATTAACTATATCTTTCATGAATCTCACAGCTTTTCAATCACACATTATTCATATTAGTTATAAGCTTACGAGATATATCTAAAATAAAGTTAGGCTCACTAGATGTCTAGATGTGACCAGGAGGATGTTATATCACAGGCTACAACATTATAGGAGTTATTTCAATAATTTAGGTTTACTAGAATTCAAACGAGTATATAGAATGTCCTTTTAGTAGCAGGTGTAAGATTTTACCCACACTCTTGAAGGTTTTACTACGAATTTCAACTCCAAATCGACTACAATCTGTACAAAAGTTCAATTCGACATTAAAGATGTATCTACAAAGATTAGGGGATCAATTTTGCATAAATCCTACACACCAAAAACCCTTCAACTCTCTTGCCCATTCTCAAATCCAACACAAAGAGACTCAATCCTTCGAACCGCGAAGAAGAGGAGGAACTCATTCACCAAGAATTAAAGTTTGATTATGAAATGTGCTAGGTTTCATCTATTTATATGAATCAATCTTAACCATCCGATCTCATCATGATCTAAGGGCTACAATCTTCTCACTTAAAAGAAAAGTCAAGATCAATGCTTTAATAAAGTGTTAAAGCCTCAAACAACACCTTTATAAATAGATGAACATAGCATAAAATAAGACGTTAAGATAGGTGCATGAGAATTTTAAAATAAATTAAAGTTAAAAATGTAAATATATGCCAACAAATAGAGGTGACAATAATTGACAAGGGTGGAGGAATTGATGGTGAGGCGAAGCTTGAAGCGTAAAAGGGGTTAGGTTAGCAGCCTAGGTTGGGGCTTTTAGCAAGAAATTTCATTTTTCTTATTTAACTTTTATTTGAATAGCTATCTTTTACGTGAAGGACATTTTATCGTTCTGATGAAAGTGACTCACGCTTATTACAGATAGTAAAAGAAGATTATTTCCTAATTAAACTAATATTAATCCAACTGTTTAAAATTATTTCCAAATTATGGTTAAAATTAATTAGCGGGTCTCACCCTAATGTGAGATATTGTAAAAGTTACAATTCACTAATGATTGTACAAATGGATTTCCTTGAAATTTTCACTAGCATGAGTCTAGACTTGTTCGATTTGCCCTATGTGTTGGTCCCTTTTTATTGACATGTCATGTCCATTTCAATTCTTGTCTAGAAAGGGTACCATCACAAAATATATAGTTGGACCAATGCCCTCGCAGCCATACCCCATACATATATGGACATGCATACAAGTCCATGAAAGAGATTCATGGAAATTGATGAGCGGTTGAGATTTCATGATGAATCCTGATTTACAGTGCCTTAGTTTATGGGAAAGAAGATGAAGTGATCTCACAACTGGTCACATACAAAGGGCATGTGATTGGAATTATTACTTGAAAAGCTGAAACATGACATGTGGACCTGTGATGGCATCAAGATCATGCCAACATCTTATGAACTGAATTACTCAGCCAACTGCATGTCTTCCGACACTCAAATCAATTTAGGACCCATTTGACGGAACTATTTTAATTTTTTTACCGTACTTTTATCTTTAACCTTGTATTAACTAGCAAATATCATCCTTAATCACGATTTTCGTCCAAAAATAAATTAAAATGTGATGTAATCATAAAATGTGTTTAGCAATTTCTTTTTCCTTATTGTTAACAATTGCCGATCTGATGTATTCCATATACACACATCGTCATCGGCTGTTATTTTCGACAAACTGGAAATAGAGGAAGATCAATAAGATCAAGCAATGCACCCTTCACCATAGAGCCCGGTCGATAGGCGTGGAGTTAGGAGAACCTCTAATGGCGTTGCCTTCGGTATGGTTAAACCAGGGCTTTCTTTCATATCAACTGGCTGGTTCATTGGCGTAGCAAAGTCGAACGCTTGGAGGAGACGGGCTAGAGTAAGATGCAAAACTTGGAGAGCAAACGATGCACCTGGACACGAACGCCGCCCCGAGCCAAAGGGAATAAGTTCAAATTGCTGGCCTTTTACATCAACATCTATATGGCTAGTCAAGAATCTTTCAGGTTTGAAATCAGATGGATTGTTCCAAACTGTTGGATCCCTTTGGATTTTCCATACATTTACTATCAATCGAGTGCCTGCGGGAACGTTATAGCCAGCTATGGTACAATCTTCCATGGCTTCCCGGGGTCCTAGAAGTGGACCTGCTGGATATAACCTTAGGGTTTCTTTGATAATGGCTTGAAGATACACAAGGTCTTTTATGTCTGATTCATCGACTTGTCTCTCTGTCCCAACATGAGAATCTATTTCTTCTTGAGCCTTTTTCAGCAAATCTTTGTTGTTCAAGAGTAATGAAATAGCCCATGTTAGTGTGCCTGCCGATGTGTCGCTCCCACCAAGAATAAGTGCCTAGACGCATAATTACACAAGCAATAAAAATATTAGTCCATCGATAAAAGTTGTGAACAAGTGCCTAGATGCATAACTACACCAAGAAAAGTTAATAAAAGTTGTGAGTCTCTATGGTTGAAAATGCGTTTTTAAAAATAGGAGGCTATGTACGTACGAGGCAAGTAGACTTGATACTTGTGTCCGAATCGTATTGAAAACCAGAAAGTCGCTCTTCCTTTTGTAGGGATAACATTATATCAATGAAGTCGTTCTCGTTGCTCATTGGTTCAATTTCATCAGATTTTCGTCTTTGGCGATGCTCTTCTAGCCAGCTCTCGAGTATGGAGTCGAGCGCCTTGGCAGTCCTCTTCATGGCCTTTTCGTGCCCTTGAAAATCCATCCACCGCATATTTGGAAATGCATCTGATAAGGTAAAAATCCCAATTAGATGGAAGAACTCACCAATCGCCTTTTGACATCGCCTTGCTTCTGTATCATCACATGTACTCCCAGCACCAAAATATCGCTTTCCAGCCACCATACGAACAATTAAATTCAGTGTCAAATCTTCAAGCCATCGATTAAGTTCAACAAGCAATGGACAAGATCCATTCTGTATCCATAATCTGTATAGCTCCTTAATCCCCATGTCGATTTCAGAAACTCGAACATGCTTGAACATTTCAAGGCGCCGATTCGAAAGAAGTTCAAATGTAGCAATCTTTCTCATCTCACGCCAGAAATGGCTGTAGGGAGCAAACCCAAAAACAGCATAATTATAGCCCATGTGCTTAGCAGCAACAGTCATAGGCCGACTCGCAAGAGCTTTGTCATTTACAGTGAAGCATTCTTTCACTACTTCCCAATTGCTCACCACAAAAGCTTGTTGACTACCAAGGCGTATATTGAATGCTGGCCCGTATTCATCAGCCATAGCACCAAGAGTTCGATACAGAAGCTGATTAGCGCCACCCAACAAGTGGAGGTGGCCTAGAATTGGCCAAGCACCCTTCGGTTCAGGCGCTTTTCTAGCCAAGTTGCCACCTTTATCTTTCTTTCTTCTACCATTCCATGCAGAATAGAGAAAAATCGAGGAAACAAACAAACCAACAGCTATTAACAGTGAAAAACAATCCATTACTTCAATTGAGAAACGATTCAATGAACATGTTTAAAAATGATAAATTACAACTCAATTTATAAGCAAATTTCACCATGAACAACGGGGAATCAGCATGAATCATACCAGAATCTAGAACAGCTTATTGGCAAGACGCATGGCATTCAAGAATCTAGTTCATTGCAAAGTGGCTAAGGATATTGATAAGCACCACATATTCTGCGGTTCTCCAGTTTCATCCTGGGGAGTAATATCCACAAGTCAAAGGCACAAAGCATTTATCACGGCGTTTTGACATTTTTTTTTTCGACTTCAGGAAAATAAAATATGGAGAATTCCATTGCAGCTGTTCAGTAAGATGTCACGTATCTGTGGGCCAAAAATAATTCTCTGATTTATTTAATATTTTACTCACAAAGATAAATATCAATCATGCTATACAAACATACTCAATGACAGGGTTAAAAAATAGTGGTGCACGTGACACAGTATCATTGGACAATTTGGAAAAAAAAATTATCCATATATGTGCTGCCATTTTAACCCCTTTTGAGGAGCATTATTCGATAAATAAATAACCATTTCTATTTGTCAAAACTGCTAAAAAATAAATATCGAATTTCACCACTTGTACAGGGGACAACTGTCCCCCTGCCATTGGGGGGGTCGCAAAATTGCTGCCTGTACAAGTAGCACAATTCATAAATATTGCTGAGCACAATGTCAAAAGCTAGATTGTTGGCCTAATATAAAAGGAATATGCTACTTGTACATAATATGGTGTTTATAACGGTGTCCACCCCCTCACATGGAGAATGAACAAGTGAATTTTTACATGACGAGAACTTCTCGAATAACAAAAATGTAGAACCATCAAGCACATTGCAAACGAACCACAAATAATTTTGAAGAATAACAACAGAAATCCCCAACTTATGGAAATTGTGCACTTTAGGTCTTCAATCTTCAATTTTTTTGGTATATGGGTCTCAAACTATTCATGTGGTTCAATTCAATACATTCTAAATATACTAGTGTCTCTAGTCTCTACCTAGACATCATTCACTATTCATGATAGTGATCGCCTAATCATGAAGAAGAAAATAGTATGACCTTATAGAATAAAACACTAAACTTTATTTATCACAAACAAAGATGTAGGTGAAGTTATAATTGTATCTTTGACAATTAATTTTGATATTTTCTCAAATATAAATATAATATAATAATGTTTTCTACTGAGCTAGTAGTTTATTAAAAATTAAAATGTTTTATTTAAATTAGTTAAGTCTACATATTGAAGAGTACAAGATGAAATTTTCAATAATAATAATAAATATATTACATTCGATCTAACTTCCTGTTGACGTTCATTAGCATTCATGTTACCTTTCGAATCCACTAAAGCGATTCAGGATAGATCCGTTTAGCTTGGTACGAGAACGAGTGTATAGATTTTGTAGACTTGCATTATACATGCATTCTATTGTTAAGCAGATTTTATGTCAGGAGTCATTGTAGCTGAACTCCCAGTCTCCAAACTTTGATTAATCTCAACTTTAATCCTTAGAATCTTTAGCAAGAAGAGAGGCAAAAGACTTAATTTTTCCATATTCCAGAGGAGTCGGCTAGAAGTGGATGTATTGGTGGTACTATAAGGTGACAGATTTCTTCATGGCAACCTAAAATCTTGTCAAGTTTTTTTTCTCTCTCTTGCGAATCAAAGAATGGTCAATTTTTTGGGCATTTTGAAGAATCAATGAGAATCTAAATCGATCTCATATTTTTCTCATGAACAATGTTATTTATCTTTATTAGAAATGATCACGAGTTTGTGTTGTAATGTCCTATTAAATAATTAGGTCAATTAAATATATGAAAATTAAATCCATTATATTGTTCTTATCATTTAATGTTCACATCATATAACAAACTCTTTTCGTGCGTCATGACCTTAGCTCGTACTAAA
>CAIGRM010000096.1:0-14683 GCA_903798335.1 Fraxinus albicans | reverse complement strand
ATAGTAATTTAGTCCCATTACTTCTTACTACTTTTAATTTTATAACAATGATAATAATTTTCAAGGCATATATAGTCCTGGTTTGGTAGAAATTAAAATTTTTATTTTTATTTTAATTTACGCCAATGTCAACAATTGATTTCAATCATATATTTTATAGATACATAACTTTTTAACTACGCATCTTATCAACTTTTATCAAAATTTTCTGAAAATTTTATTTTAATCCTTATCAAACTTAAAGCTTGTTTGGGAGAGATTTTTGGGGAAAAAATTGATTTTGAATAGTGATATGATGGGAAATGTGTGGTTGAAAAAGAAAAAAATATTATTGATATGATGGAAAATATTATTTTATTAAAGAATGTGTGGTTGAAANTTATCAACTTTTATCAAAATTTTCTAAAAATCTTATTTTAATTCTTATCAAACTTAAAGCTTGTTTGGGAGAGATTTTTGGGGAAAAAATTGATTTTGAATAGTGATATGATGGGAAATGTGTGGTTGAAAAAGAAGAAAAAATTATTGATGTGATGAAAAATATTATTTTATTGAAGAATGAGTGGTTGAAAATGAGAATTGATTTACTATAGAAAAATTTAACCCCTCCAAAACAGGGCCTTAATAAACGTGGGGGACAATAGTGAAAAATTAAAATTTTGTACATCAAACGTACGACTATGACATTATGTCACATCACATTCATGTAGCCCTACCATGTGCAGATTTTTTAATGTAACAACAAATTTGATCATGGAAGGGTCATTTGGTCCCATTGTTAATCCTTCGGATTAGACAAGGTTAGTGCGGTGACCCTTCGGCGCTCATGGCAGACACGGTTAGTGCCCTCAACTAAACTTTATTAGAACTCTCATTTTCATGGAATAGGCACCCAAGTCATATTAGCCCCATTGGAATTTTGGAATCAGCTGTCTCATTCTTTTGTAAAATAAAAGGTTATGCTGGAAAGTTGGTCTTCGATTATCCATGTAGATTGAATCGAATCGACTTGCATACTTTGATATAGGTCTGATTATTCATGTAAATTGAATCGAATCGACTTGCATGCTTTGACATAGGTTTGAACCATCATGTGCCAAAATACTTTACAAAAATATCTCGACTTTTAGCTAATGTCTGGTACCAATTAAAATCTAAATTTTAATCTAAATTAAAATCAATAATTCATTTCAACCACTTATTTTATGGATTTCACAACTTTTCAACCAAGCATTTTATCAACTTCTATTAAAATCTACTAAAAATCTCATTTTAATCCCACCAAACAGGAGCTTAGACTTTAAAATCAAACTTTTTCATTTTATTTGAGTCAAGTATGTTAAATGCAAGAGTGGATTACAGATGAACAAGATTGAACCACAAATATTTCGGGAAATCAACTTATATAGAGATGAAATTTTGAACCACTTGGTAGGACTTTCGTTTTTTCTGATGAAAATATCTTAAGTCGACTTCCTCTAAAAACTCTCCAAGAGAAATAAAATACTTCCAAAAAATTATTCAAATATGTTTAAAAGCAACTTCTTAATCTCCAAAACAGCTTTTAATGGTTTCTCTTCTACCGATTCTGGTGTGTTTTTTTTCCTTCATCACTTCTCTTTTCTTTCTTCTAATGGTATTACTGCTGTTTATGTTGGTTGGCATCTATCGTCGTTTGTGTCATTTCATTTCATCACCATTGCACGATTGCCCTTTTATTGTCGTTTCTTTCACGTTGCATTCATTCAACTGTTACTTTATTATCGTGGAAACTCTATTTTATTGACGTGGCTAAGTTCGACCTTTGACCCTTTCCCTTTTTCAGAATCAATGTCCAGGCCGATTTTTGAAACATTACAAAGCACAAAATCAATTGAAAGCACAACATCCCTATTGATCTGAACGGCTTGAGAAGTAAAGAATGCAAACCTCCACAGCAGAAATAAACCATCCTCCAGAATTTAACATCACATTACTCTTGGTCAACTTTAAGGTTGTCCTTTGGATCAGATGGATCAACATATCTCCAAAAGAAACCTAAACTGCTGCCCATTATATTCATAATTACAGCTGACATTGCTGCAGGTAATGCAACCATGCCTGAGGTGAAATGGGTGGTTGCTAAAACCACTCCTAATGAAGAATTCTGCATACCAACCTGCATAGCAATATCGATTCAAAAATAAAATTTACTTGTCTTTGTGAGCTTAAAAGATTGTATTAGGAAATCAACAAGCCTGGATCCTTGCTTCGAGTTCAAACAGAGATCAATAAGGATATTTGAAGGCAAACTAAATTAGGAGATCAGTAAATGGTAAACAGATCTTACTTCAATGGATATTGCACGTCGTTGTGGTTCCTTAAATCCACCAAAAGCTGCAGACAGATACCTGCAAACGGACCTCAATATGATGTACGTGTAATGCAAGCTATATCAGCTATGTGAACTAGAGCAAGCCAGTATTTTATTTTATTTTTTTTTTGGTGTGCATTTCTGGAACTACTACTATGCCATGTACAAAGATAAGCTAGCAGCTTTATAGATTGATTTTTTTTAACCCCTACAGACGGGAGAGGAAGCAACACAAGCATAAAGAAACAAATAGTTCAATTGTCAAGTCACCAAAGCGAAGCAAACTTGCAATAGATGGAGAGGGTTCAATTCTTGATTTTCCAATTACATAATTCAAATAATGAAAACCCAATTATAATGTGGAAGGGTTCCTCCATGAGCATAACCGTGACCTAGCACCAATTTTTTATCATTTGTTGAATAATTTCATCTAAAAGCATAAGTTATGGAGAGGGTACGCATTAATTTATTTAAATTTAGTCTTCAACTAGGTCACGTGTAGACCGGATTCATTTTTTATTGAAGGCCTAACAAGTGTACAATTTTGATAAATGAGTGGCGAAAAGACACTAGGGGACCTTTCTCTAATCTGATACCATATGGAAACACCTCATCTAAGAACTTAATCTGTTAGAGAGTGATAAGACCAATCAAAAACTTTATTTCTTGAAAGGATTTAATCCTTTACCTCTTAATGAAAAATTCGAGAATTTTTATTAAACTTGTTTATTTAAATTATGCCTCCAAGATTACTTAATACACAGTATTGCTACTAGAAATAGACAAATTAATACTTTCTATAGCTGACCATTTGCTGGCATGAGGTGCTCAATCTCAAAAGTTATTACATGCAAATAAATTTGGAACAAGTGAATTGCATCCTGATCAAGACCATGATGGAGAAAGCATTCAAGAAATTTATGTTATAAACTGCTAGCACGCAGTCAATGATGTAAATCAGGCCAAGGTGACAATCTCAAACCAATACTATAAAAATTAAAACCCTTCACCAATACTATAGGAATTTAAACACTTCAGTTCCAACAATTACTTATTTGATAAGAATTGTACCATAAAAAAGGGCTTTGGTTTTGTTTGCAATAGCCTATTGGCTAGATCCTTCTCATTGACGCATCAAAAATTTTTTGTCAATAAGAGCTGGGGGGTTGTTTTGGATGCCACATCAGGAAAAGATATTTCCACATTTCAGGTTGAAGTGGTGCCATGGTAGGTACTGGCACAGAAATTTAGGAATGCCAGAGAAATTTTATTTTATTTGATAGGTAGAATGCCAGAGAAAAATGAAGTCAAAGAAGCACAAATATACTTTTGCAAATATAAGGAAAAGCAAAAAAAAAGTTTTTGGCAAATGCTCAATTTACTATCCTTTTCAGCCTTTTTTCTCATTTTGCATCGTAGTTTCAATTATAATCTGCCATTTTTTTCATGAAGAATGCAAGATTAGATTCAGATCACTAATAAAACAAACAAAAAGAAAATCTTACCCAACAAAAAAACCTGCAAAATGCAGCAACACTACTGAAAGTGCTATAACCCCCAAGTCACCAGAGAGTATTGCTCGAGCACGTTGAAGGGGAGGTAGATCAGATGCTAATGATGCACCAAAGACCGAAGACATCAGACGTACAACATTTTCTGAGAACACACTGAAAAATAAACAAAGACAACATACTAAGATGGCAGGAAAGAAAAAGGGAGTGGTGGAAACTGGAAGGTCCCAGGGAGATTACGGAGTGAAGCAACTCCAAATTAAGAGATAAAGAGCCTAAGTTACTTATTTTGGCCGTAAAGTAAAAGTTACTTTCGAAATAAGCAACTTTTTTGCTTAAAAGTACGAAAATATTGTAGCGTATCAAACCATGTTTGGAAACGAAAGTTTTACATAGAAGTAACTTTTACTTTTTTAAAAATGTAAGTAGAATTCAAATTCAATAACTAGGACCTGCAAGCAAGCAGTGATGAAGCTAACACAGCTAGCAGCGGTGAAAATGGTGTCAACATTTTCACAGCTTCAGGGAATGTGTTCTGCAAGTAAGATCCTAGCAGAAGTGGAGCAACCACCACCTATACAGAAAGTCGTGATCATGAAAAACATAAAAGAAAGAAATAAAATTGGAGAGATGGATAATGTCACCTGCATGGTGCTAATGGAAAGTTGAATAGCATCCACAGGAACATAAGCTCCTGCTAGAATCTTGGTCAAAAGGGGAGTAAGAATCACGGCTCCAAGTGTGGTACATATTGTCATCACTATCGATAATGGTACATCTCCCTGAGCAATTAAGGTTACCTGTAATGCTATTTACAACAAAGAAAATGAATTGGAAGTTTGTGTATGTTTATTTTTAATATCTCAGAACTGGAACTGCAGAATCAAATTAACGCTTTAATGGAATAGCATAGACTAAGAAAATACAGTAGCAAGAGAATGTGGTGTGCTCCACGCCTCCACCTAAACCATGATCATCTAAAGTTATCCTTGTTCACAAAAACAAAAACGAAAACGAAAAAAAAAGAGAGAGAGAGAAGAAGTCAATTTCATGTGCATATAAGTTGCCCGTTTTGAATTAATTTGTCTTCTTAATATAAGAATAAGAACATCCCTTTCTTCTAGCGGTTCAAAGACATATGAACTCAGGTTATTACAGAACAACATCAATCTCACCCTCCAGCAGAAAGAAGTTTTAGGAACATAACAAAGGTGAGAAATTCAGAAAACCAGCTATTGACAACTTGGATGAACTGAATTTTCAACTTGGACTCAATGTCTTCATTGCTTAAATATGGACAGGGAAGAACATAGAAGGTCGTCATCCATGTCCCTTGACTTGTGGTTAAGCAAATTAGTTAATAAGAAGCTGAGGACAAAAGAAGTTATTCGGTTAAGAAATCTATTCTTTTAGATAACTGGGAGATATCCCTTAACTTGTCGTTAAGCAAATCAGTTAATAAGAAGCTGAGGACAAAAAAAGTTTTTCTGTTAAGAGACTAGGCCCTAGTCCCCTACCTATTCTTTTAGATAATTGGGTGATATCATAAAAAAGGCACAAACTACTTTTTGTCTTCATACGAAGAGCTAGATTATATTGACTGTGATTGTTTAAGATATGAATAATGTTAAGATAATTATCGACACAATAAAAGTGATTGAACTAGAAACTTATTTTAACTTTCATTCGGATAAAGCCACTGAAAGGAACAGAGGCGATGGAAGTCCATTATATTCAATTGGCTTTGTGAATGCAACCCAATAAATACAGAGCACAGGGGTAATGTATATGAAGTTAAAGTGTCATAATAGACGACTCTTAAAGGTATTGACTAACTTATTGGAAAATCATCAAGAACCTATCGGTTATATATTGAGAGCTCTGTAATGACCGATCAAAGAAAAAAAATTGAAAGCATCTTTTGAAATTATTTTTACACTCTTTTTAGTACTTATCCAGTCAAGATTTTTGCAAATTAAGTAAAGACTGGTTTCAATTGACTCTAGGCCCCAGCTGTAACTAATAAAAATCAGCTTGCTCTCATACAAAACCCTTCGCAGTTTGATTAGTTCATACCATTACAATGAAAAAGTAAAAGAGAAATACCATACATGCAAAAGAAGATGACAAGAAAGGATAGATCTTACCACATTGGACGCTGTACCTCCTGGGCAACAAGCAAGCAATATCAAACCTACTGAAAGAGATGGTGAGAGTCCCAAAAACTTGCTAATTATCGTTCCAAAGACTGGCATAATTGTATACTGTGCAGCACATCCAAAAAGTATCTGAAAGAAAAGAATTCACAGATATGGTGACTTTTGGAATCCTAATCCATGATAAACTATTTCTGTAGTTTATTTGCAGAAGCTAAATAGATTACCACATGCATGAAACATTCAACTGACCTTTCTTCTAATAGTTTCATATTCCTGAGGTTACTAAGATGCTCATCTAAAATGCAAAAAAAAAAAAGGATTTTCATGAGACTGTCCTCAATTCACTTTCCAAGAGTAAACATAAAAGTTTAACTCTCAATAACAGAACTTCCAATCGATCATTTTTGGTGAAACAGTAACAGTCGATGAATATCTACTGTAAAAGTTACTAATCTGGAATTAACAGGAAGAAGAGTAGATAACGTCCATGGCTGCTGGGGTGAGTATTCTTAAACAAAAGCACCAAAATTAAAATAGAGTGAACAATGTGAAACTGCATTACAAACACTTCTCTGTCTTTGAAGAATATGCTACTTGGAGTCTTGGCATTACTCTAAAATAAGTCGTAACAGATAAAGTGATCCTAAACAAGGAAATGAATACTTAAACATGAATATTTCAGATTTGCAAGTTTGGAATATAACCAAATCCCAAATCTTACAAGCACATCTCTCCCATAACATTGCAATTTAGAACTTTCAATGAATAAATTTTGTTGGGAAACACTTTGGCAATCTCCAGATAATTTCTTAAAAATGGAATCAACTCGGTTTCAAAATCAGTTAATTTTTAGATGCCAACTCAATTAGCAGCGCAGTTTAGACATCTCATTCTAGTGGTTTATTGGTCCAAGAAACTAATACTACTTCAAACTTCTCCAGAGAATTAACCAAATAATGCTCCAGTATTGTCTATGGATTTCGAAAAAATAATGACATGCCACTAAAGCATTGATAATGGATCGAAACATTAATCAAGCACACAATTTCAAGTTTCAAAATCAAAGTCAGACAAAAGTCGCCTTATGACAACTCACAGAAAGAGGCCTTCGCATGAACAAATTGATCAAGTCTTTGAGCTCCAAGGTAAGACCCATAGTCAACATAATGAACCCAAGTGTCAAACTATAAGAAGTGGGGCCAGCCTTCACGAACCAAGAGAAAGTGGAAGGTCTTAAGCAAGCAATGGCCCCTCCAACAGTCACATAAAGAGGATACAAGCTTGCTGCAGTGGCCAACCAACTTTCCCATCTGGGTTTTGCTGGAGTCGAATGTAATTGTTCAGAATTTCCATGTAAATAACATTTAATGGGAAATCTTGAATTTGAAATATTTGGCCTAGCGGAAATGCTAATAGGGTTGACGGGTTTCGAGAGTGGGATTCTTTGGTGGGGGTGGGAAATGATCGGAGTGAACCAGCTGCATAGAGAAATAGACATGGCTGATTACTGGTTGCTTACAATTTTGTTTGCAGTTTTTGTATATCTTTCCTTGATTTACTGTGAGCGCTGAGAGGATAGGGATCTTTAGGAATTAGGACTTAACGTCCCCTCCTTTATTATGGAAAACATCCCCGTCTTTTGTTTTTGACATTTTAACCGTTATTTTTACATTTCATTGCATAAAAGGTTTTTTTTTAACCATTTTCTCAATTAAAAATTATGAAATGACAAAAATACCCTTCCATTTAAATAAAACAAAAGAAAAAATTAATTGCAAATATAGTCCCAACTTTTTTAAAAAGTACAAATGAGTCTCTAATAAATTATTAAAATGGTAATTATCACATAATGCCCCGACCTTTCACTCTTATAGCGAAAAATATCACTACCTTTTATTTTTTTGGCATTTTCATCATTTATATTCATTTTTATCCAATTTCTCAATAAAAATAATGGGATGACGAATATACCCTCATCTTTAAATTAAAAAAAAGTTAAAAAATTAATTACAATCATTATCCCAATTTTTTTAAAAAGTGCAAACGAATTCTCAATAAATTATTTAAAAAATTATTTTTTTAATGAAAAGTGCAAACGAATCCCAATTAAATTTATTTAAAATTTTAAATATTTATATATATATATAAAGGGCAAATGAGTCCCAAATAAATTATTAAAAAATTAGAAATTAAAAAAATGTATTTTTTATTTAAATATGAGAATGTATTCATTATTTTACAATTCTTTATTGAGAAATTTGATGAAATTTGATAGAAATGATGATTTGCGCTATCATATTATAACTAATGAAGAAAATGCTAAAAAAATAAAGGGTATGGATGTTTTTCGTAATAATAGTGAAAAATATGGGCATTTTGTGTTAATTACCCGTTTAATAATTTATGTAGAACTCATTTGCACTTTTCAAAAAAGTTGGGACTATATTTGCAATTAATTTTTTTCCTTTTGTTTGATTTAATGGAATATGTATTTTCGTCATTTCACAATTGTTAATTGAGAAAATCGATAAAAATAACATTTTGAGCAATGAAATGTGAAAATAAGGGTGAAAATATCAAAAAAATAAAAAATATAGACGTTTTCCACAATAACAATGAAAGGTGTGGACGTTTTATGCTAATTACCCTTCTTGAAAAATGTGGGGGGAAATCAAGCGAGGCTAACTTTGGAGGAATTCTATGGGACCCATATGAACCAATTAATTGGTATTAAGCACCGCTTTACACAGTAATTATAAGAAAATAAATAATAATTTCACTTAAATATAATAGTGCTCTAATAACCTTATTCAATTAATTGGACATTTGTAAAATCAGACTCTATTTATTTTGAATTACATAAAAATGCTTCTTTTTTGTCAAGAATATTTTAAAATAAAAGTGTCATTTTAATATACGTCACGTCCATGTTTGATGTAGCTTAAAAAAATTGATAACAAATAATTTTACTCACTGTATTGTAGGTGACTCACAATTTTTATCGAATTTTCAATTCGGTTTTGCTACTGGTACATCAAGGTATACATCGGCGTGTACATCACCCTCACATGGGGGTGGGACCCGTTTGAATAAAAAAAATATTTTATACAAGTGGGTCTCATCCCCATGTGAGTGTGATGTACACATTGATGTACAATTCTTGATGTACAAGTAGTATTTTTGTTTTCCATTATACATTTCATCAACTTTTATCAAAATTTACTAAAAATACGATTTTATTTTATTTTTTTAACTATCTCAAACATGGGCTAAAAAATACTATGTCCCGGTTTGATTTATCTAAAAAATAATAAAAATCTAAGTTGTAAATAATTATTTTTAATAAAACATTTTATGGAACTCGTGACTTTTATCAATTTTTTAACTATACATTTTATAAGTTTTATTAAAATTTATTAAAAATATGATATTTAGCAATACCAAACAGCGAATATATCAATATATCTAATATAGAGACCGTGTTTGGTAGATTGTAATACAAATCAAAATCAATAATTAATTTTATGATCATTATTTTTCAATCATATTTTATTAAAATTTACTAAAAATTTAAGCTATGAATAATCAATGCCAGAATATGACAATTTTAAATAATTGAAAAGGGTTAATTTTTATCCTTGAATAAAGGATTTTTTGGTAAAGATTATGTATGATGCTGGTTATTTAACTTGGGTTAATAAAGAATTGTTTTGACAATTCTTACAAATTTAAAATGATGTTAAAAACATGGTCGGTCACTCAATTTACATAGAATTCATTTTGGACAATTTCATTTGTACATAAATGGATGACAACGGAGGTTGACAATCTGTCACATGCATGCGGGCCCCATGTTATAAAAAAATTCCGAAAAAAAAGTGGGTCTCCCTTATTGTGAGTGTTCGGTCATCCACATTGTCATCCATTTCGATACATGTAGCATGGTTGACTTTTTTAAGAGTGATCTTGTGAAAAGTAATTTTTTTTGGAAAATGTATTGTAAAAATCTTGAAAAAAAAAAGTTATGAATTTATGTATAAAATTATTTTATTAGAAAATTGTATGGTTTAAAATGAGTTTGAGAAAAAAAAATTTTGAAAAAAGTCGCTTCAATTCAAACAGGGGCTACGTTTCATTATGGTTGTACTTGTAGGTTTTTCAATAGACAAATCCTAGAGCTTGTTTTGTAGAGATTTTAAGTAAGCATAAATTATGAGTTCTATGGAAGGTGTTAATAATAAGTGTTTAGTAAGAACTTGTTTGGGAGAAATTTTTGGGAGAAGAATTGATTTTGAATAGTGATATGATAGGAAATGTGTGGTTGAAAAAGAAGAAAAAATTATTGATGTGATGGAAAATATTATTTTATTGAAGAATGTGTGGTTGAAAAGGAGAATTGATTTACTATATAAAAATTTAATCCTTCCCAAACAGGGCCTAATTGTGTATCCAGTGAAATATGGAGATAAAAATTGTCACTCGCAATTTTAAATAATAATTTAGTGATTGATTTGGAGGAATTTTTGGGGGAAGAATTGATTTTGAATAGTGATATAATGGGAAATGTGTGGTTAAAAAAGAAGAAAAAATTATTAAAGTAATGAAAAATATTATTTTATTGAAAAATGTGTAATTGAAAATGAGAATTGATTTACTATAGAATTTTGAAAATCCCTCCCAAACAGAACCTTAAGCTTTAAGCCTCCTTTTGATCCACATTTTTTTCACCGATAATGCATTTTTCTGTCACATCACATGGGCCCCGCTACAATAATTGTTGTCTTTTGGCCTAAGAAAAGTTATGTGTAATAACATCTTGGCCCTTCTCCATTCTTTTCAAATTTGAAACTGCTTGACATTTTACTTGAATTGGAAAACGTGTAAATGGAGGGGTAGAATGGAGATCTGTGTGGTTGCATTGTCACATGGAGGCTCAGTTTTTTGTCAGAGAATTCACTGTGTCAACGTTCATTTTTTTTAAATGAGGTAAAATGTGCCCCAAAGAGGGGCTAAATTTGTACTAGTTGAATGAGGATTTTTTCTATGTGACTGCGACCTCCTTTGGGGGTTTGTCTATTTTATCGGGATCCTTAGGAAGAGTTTGTCTCGTGTCCCTGACCATTCTCCGTCTATCTACCTCACTCTTATCTCTTCCTCATTGTCTTGAACTACCTTGGGAGGTTTATGAGTAACGGTAAGATCGTGGTGCATAGCAACCGTCTCTAGAATAATTATGTCATCATTCAGGCTACATCCACTGACCGTAGTGTCCCAAAAATCATCCACATTGTGGTCCACTTTTCGTATGTTTCGTATTCAATCTCGAGGATATTCTTCATCACTAAAGTTATGCAAGAGGAGAAACTATGGTATTTGTTCGGTTAAACTAGCCGTGTCACTTACACATTAGAAAATAATCTTTACCGGTGAAACCGAAATATTTGAATGATTGGGAAATAGGAATCCCAAATTCATATCGTACTTAGAGGAATCAATGCTGAGAAGGTTTCATAAATCACTATATATGTTAATCAATATTAAAAAATTATAGAAATACTTTTTTCATCAATCGTCCAGTGCCAAACAATCAATAAGTAACAAATTGGGACGAGCGCTGATTCCATATATGCATTTTAATTCAAAATAAAGAAAAGGAAGATGAAAAAAGGCCAAAAAAGTATATATATAAAAAAAAAAAGGCAGGTGTAAATGGTATGGGCTACATTATCAGGCGATCTAAACAGTCTAATGATCTATCCAGATGATTCTTTCTCATTTTGTTCAAAATTTTATAAATCTGTCCAATAAATTGTAAAAATGTATCTATGTGTTAAGATAAGTCGAAAATAAGATTTAACAATTAAAAAATTAGCTATGGAGGCCAAAGAAAACGTTCCCCAAGTATAACCTATGCATGTTTAAGTCTTGTTCATAGAGGATAGGGGACAAGCGGCTAAGGTTTTCTCCCTTGGTATGACACTAAATTTTGGATTAAATGATGGTAGATGGTCGGTTGAACTGGCCACTTTTTCACAATGGCTTTTGACTAGATTTATGTAAAAACTTTAAAGAAATCACAATACACATTTTACCTCCATTTTGAATCTTGAGAATTTGAAGAATGTTATAAATTTGAAAATCTCTCCTACCATTTTCCGTTCTTCAATGTTTTTTCATCTTCTCCATCTTATTAGTATTGTTGCATATTTCTAAAATTCTTTAAATTAACTTGGAAAACAAGAAAAGTTCAGGAGTTAAAGAATTGTCTAGAATTCATTAGAGATTTTTAGGAAGCAAGCAAAATCAAAATATAAAATAATGAAAACATCAGAAAATTCTAGAATTCTTGAAGGATCAAGTACGATAAAATAATGAAAAAATAAGAAGAGACAAGCCACCAACTTTTGTATGCTATAAGTAGAGGTTGCCACTTCAATTGTTGTATGCAAAAGTCTAAAAGTATTGCCATTGTAATTATCTTGTCCAATTTAAAATTAATCTATACTATTTTTGTCCTACAAAATATACTTCACATAAACCAACATGCATTTCCAATCTAATTTACTTATTTCTCCTACCAACTATAAAATATCATCAATGGTATGAGAGTTTCGTTCGATTGATATTGGGCGTAAGCATATACTATGGCTGACACTTTCCGTTCATCAATTCCTATCCCAACATTTAATGGAGACAACTATGATTTCTGATCCATTAAAATGAAGATCTAGTTTTGTGCCAAAAAAATTTGGGATGTTGTCAACGACGGGTATACTAACTCAAATGACATTTCCACTCTAATTAACTGTAGCACAAAAGAAAGAACTTAAAGTGAATTAACAAAAGATTCTCTAGAATTACTTGCTCTACAAATGAGCTTGACAGACACTTATTTTTTGAGAGTTATGGGAGTTAAAACATTAAAAGAAGTTTCGGATAAGCTGAATGAGGACTTCTATGGCAGTAACAAAGTACGTACTTGCCGTCTTCAAACTTTANGAATTTTGAAAATCTAAAAATGAAAGATTCTGAAATCGCAAAAGATTATTATTCAAGACTAGATGAAATAGTCAATCAACTAAGATCTTATGGAGATGATATTCCTTAAAAGAAAGTTGTTGGAAAAAAATTATTTACTTGCACAGAAAAATATGATCCAATTATTACAGCTATTGATGAGTCTAAGGATATAGATAAATTAACAGCTGCAGAATTAATGGTTTTACTGGAAGCTTGTGAAAAAAGATTAGAAATGCATTATGAAATTAACATAGAAAATGGTTTTCAATCTAATATTAATATGAGGTTTCAGAAATCTAAAGAATGTGGGAGAAAATTTTTAAAAATCTCTAAAAATAAAGAAATTCAAGGAAAAGAAATTGATAATAATGGTAAGTATCCTCCATGTGGCATTTGTAAAAGAAAAAGTCATTTGAAAAATAATTATTGGTTTAAAGGAAAACCACAGTGCCGTAGCTGTAAAAAATTTGGACATGAAAAAAATTCTGTCATTTTAAACAAAATCATCAAACTAATTTCTCTGAAAAAAGATATAGAAAGAAGTTTATTTTATATCTCCAACAAGGATGTATCTGAAGAGAAATTAGATACATGGTATCTAGAAAGTAACTGCAGTAATCACATGACGAAAGATGAAAGTATTTTCTATAGTCTCGATAAAATAAACACAAAAATAAAAATTGACAATGAAAATTTCATAAAGGCAATAGGTAAAGGCACTGTTGTCGTTGATACAAAAAAGATATATATCAATGAAATTCTATTGGTCCCTACAATAGATCAAAATCTACTAAGTGTACGTCAAATAGTGGAGAAGGGATATATTTTATATTTTGAAGGAGATTATTGCACATCTATGACAAGAAAGATAAATCCCTTGTAATTGCAAAAATCAAAAAGCGGGAGAACAAATTCTTTCCCAATTCAATGGAGATACGTAAACAATGCGGCAAAGACGGCGCAAGTGGACGAGTCATGGTTGTGGCATAGGAGATTTGGATGCTTCCACGAGTTGAAAATCCTTCAGCAAAAAAGCATGATTAGAGATTTACCTGTTATAAAGGAGATTAAAAAAGTTTGCGAATGATGTTTGCTCGGGAAACAACACCGTCAACCATTTTAGTCCGAAAAATCTTGGAGAGTTAAAGAGCCGTTGGAGCTGATACATATAGATGTATGATGTCCGATGCGTATTCTATTACATGAGCAAAACAGGTACTTCATTCTCTTTATAGATGATTACATTAGAATGACATGGATATACGTTTTGCACGAGAAATCTCAAGTTTTTGAGTTTTTCAAAAAGTTCAACATCTATGTCGAAAAGCAACGTGGACGCAATATCAAGACAATCAGAGTCGACAGAGATAAAGAATACACATCAAATGAATTCAACAAATTTTATGAAGATGAATGAATAGAGTATCAACTCATCGTTGGATACGCACCTGAAAAAAAAAAAAGACGCGTCCAAAGAAAGAATAGAACGGTAATGGAGACGATTTGAGCTATGTTAATGGAGAAAGATCTTCCAAAAACCTTTTGGGTAGAAGCAGTAGCACTGCAGTCTACTTATTAAATTGATGTCCGACTAAAGCGGTGCAAGACAAAACACCAGTTGAAGCATGGAGAGGACAAAA
>CAIGRM010000062.1:0-13066 GCA_903798335.1 Fraxinus albicans | reverse complement strand
CACCATTCAATATTTCTTGGCCCACAATTGGCCAAACCACCTGGACACTCTTAGGTCATCGTAAGGATCTTGGAAAGCCACCAAAGTACAAAAGCCAGGACACATTTTCATGGTACACAGTGTCGTGCCATCGTGTGTCACGCTTTGTGACATTTCTTTGTTTCTAATTTTTGGTCTCTATTCTTTCCAATATATTTCTCATGTGAACTCAAGATATAATCATGCTATGCTACCATGCATTTTGATTAAAAAAAGGGCTTCTGGCTCTTGTAAATTGTTGTGAATATTATCTGCACTTCCAATAGTTACGATGATGGAGATAGTGTATTCCAAGGGAAGGGAGCAATTTTTTGGCACAATTGCGGTACTGAAATTATCCGCTTCGCTGCTGAATTGCCAACGTTATACTGGTCTTTGCAGTATGTTCAACCGTATAAAATACGTTGAATGTATCATAAGCCTTTAGTTCCAAATTTGTTGGTTTAAGCTTACATCCTTTTGTCTAGGTTTCTTCTCCACAAAATACCTTTCTACCCTTTTGAATGATTCTAGATTTCTTCTCCATAAAATACCTTTCGACCCTTTTGAATAATGATCATTTGCATGAACTAGTAAATCTTATAAACTGTCAATTCTGCAAAAAATTTTGTTGTTTGTAATCTATGATCTTTTTGTTGTTTGAGACGAAGTAAAAAATTGGGTATCTGTTCCTCTAAGATCCAGGTGACCTTTGAGTCATGGTTATGTCAAGTGGGCTGGTCAATTTAAGTGTTCTGAATATAGTTGAAAATTCACCACCTATAATACGCAGTTGTTTGCTGCTTGAGATGATGCGATATTTGTAAGTATTCTGAGTTTTGAATTATTTTGTGGGTCTTTTTGGAATATTTTCTATAACTCATTTTTTTTCCTATTGTGCTGCTTTTGTTTAATCCCATGAATATGGTTGGGTTTAGCAGCTTTATTGTTTTACTCGGCTGTTCTCAGAAGACCATTGCATCTTAGTAATTACTTGACTATATCTTTGACCACTCGCTTGAACTTTATGAACACTTTTCTCTGTCATCCAGATTATCCACTACGAGCTCCCGAATGACCCAGAAACATTTGTGCATCGTTCTGGTCGGACAGGACGTGCAGGAAAAGAAGGGACAGCTGTTTTGATGTTTACAAGCAGCCAAAGGCGGACCATCAAATCTCTTGAGCGCGATGTCGGGTGCAAGTTTGAATTTATTAGCCCACCATCTGTTCAAGAGGTTTTGGAATCATCAGCTGAGCAAGTTGTGGCTACCCTCAGTGGGGTTCATCCCAAGTCTGTGGAGTACTTCACCCCAACTGCACGAAAATTGATGGAACAAGAAGGAGTAAATGCTCTTGCTGCTGCTTTAGCAACTTTGAGTGGTTTTTCCCAGCCCCCATCATGTCGTTCTCTTATTAGTCATGAACAGGTACATGATGGATAGCTTTTTTCATTTTGTTGGCTAAACTCCTAAAATATGTATTTCTATGAATATGACTGCTTTGACAAATATGTTTTTAAAAGTTCCGATTACTATTGCCCTACATAATTTTTGGCTGATTTCTAATCTCATTTACTTTCCATGACAGAAGACTTTTATTTTCCTTTACAATGATAATTGTGTTGATCATTTCATATCTTGTTGGTTGTGAATGTGTGCTTTTGCTAAAGATGGATTTTTATGTCTGAGCTTCTATGTTGTGTACTGCACAGATCAATAAATTGTTTCTCCATATGATTTCTGCTTTGTCATTAGTGCTGAATTTGAACTGCTGTTTGCATTGTAGGGATTAGTTACGTTACAATTGACCCGTGAAACTGGTTATTCTCGAGGATTCCTATCTGCTAGATCTGTCACCGGTTTTCTATCTGATGTTTATTCTGCTGCTGCTGATGAAGTAGGGAAAATACACATTATTGCAGATGAAAAGGTGTGTTACCAAGTTTTTTTGTTCCTTTACTGCATCAATACCAAGAAATCATGTCTCAATAAATAATTGGCCATGTGCTTTCAGCTCCAAGGAGCAGTTTTTGATCTTCCAGAAGAGATTGCAAAAGAGTTGCTGAATAGGGAGCTACCACCTGGGAACACCATTACTAAAATAACCAAGGTAAGTCTGATTTGGTTCACAGTTTCTCAGGATAATATCCTAATATATAATTCTTTTGTCAAATTTCGATCCACAAATTTTAAGGTCCCAGTCTCAATTTAATAACATCCACTTGGCATCTTTTTATGTTATCTTCTATTTCTCAGTTGCCTGCTTTGCAAGACGACGGACCTCCAAGCGATTACTATGGCCGGTTTTCAAACAGTGATAGAAGCTCACGAAGAGATCCAAAAGACCGGAGGGGTGATAGATTTTCTCGGGATAGGTTGGATAGTGATGATGGCGAAAACTTCAGGCGAGGTAGTCGTGGCAGAAGAAGTGAAAGCAGTTGGTCTAGAAACTCTAGAAGCAGTAGCAGTGGCAGTGACTGGCTAATTGGCGATAGGCGATCAGGGCGGTCCCCTTCCTTTAAAAGTAGCGACAGGTAATTCTTTTCTTGCTTCCATTATAAATTTCTTACTTCACTTGATGGGTAGTTTCAGTTTAAAGAAACCAGGTTATACTTCGTCTTTATTTAATATTCAAAAGCTTGTTTCCTAATAATCAGAGATCCTGATTTAGGAGTTTTAAATTACTTGATTGGTTTCAGAACCGGGATTACAGCATTTTACAAGTTTGGTACTTTTTTCCATTGGGCACAGTTTTATAATTGTCAATCAGATTTATCATTTGCAATTAGAGTTTTAACTTGTATGTTTGCACGTCTAATCTATCTTGCATTTGATATTCATTCATATTGTATTGAACAGAAATTTTGGGGGTGCGTGTTTCAACTGTGGACGGACTGGCCACAGGGCATCGGAATGCCCTAGCAAGAAAGGCTTTTAGTGATTGTTGCTGATTTCATCATCCTCCAATCACTGCTCGTTGTCGAGCTAAGGTTACTACTCTAGCTAAACCAGCTTTTGGATTATCGGTTTCTTGTGAGAGCTAGTATCAGGTGTGGTCCAGGTTTGGGGGAAATGCTCCTGGATAATTGAAAGCTTCAACCTCTTATCTCGTCCTTGTGACATCGCATTCTAAGCACCAACCCACATGATAGCACTTATTCTGGTCAGGCCAATGATTTTGTTGCAACTACTGCCTGTCCGCCAAACAGAGTCGATTACCTTACTTGTAGTTGTAGGGTGATTATTTTGGTAACTTCAACTTATTCTCATTGTAAGGCATATAGAAATCTCTCGTGTAATGTTCAGTTTGATATCAGATTTGGATAGGCCCGTATGTCTACTAAAGGCGTTCATAGAATCAGAACATTTTAATCACTACCTCGCACTTTTATCACCGTCTTCATTTTCTAGGTTCCTTTTCCAAGCTAATTTAGCCTTTGAACACGCTTGTGTATTCAACTCAATATGGTTTCTTAATTTTTGGCTCTTATTCCTGGCTCGAGTTGAAGAATGCTAAGAGTAAGCGAGAACAAGCGCGTTTCGGGCACAGAAGTTTAATGGGATATCCCTCGATTTGACAATGGCTTGATTACCTTATCTAGAGATCATTATATTGCTTAATATTGTGTTCCAAACATCGAGAAAGTGAGAACCAACCAAAGGGAGAAATGGGATTAACTCCTTGCAACATAACTACAATAAAGGAGTAAAATTTCGAAAGGGTATGCTTTTCATTGCTCTTAGTTCTTCTTCTCGTAAAAAATACTCATTACATTCCTAAACAGTACGTCTCTTATTCTTCAAAGCCTCTCTAAGACTCTAACCTTAAACCCTGTTTGATTGTCATTATTGGGAAAAAAAATGTTGTCAATAATGACTTTTTGAAGAATGAGTTAGAAAGTATGGAAAATTTTTGTATTTTATTGTGTAAATATATAGCTAAAAATAAGTACGAGAATTAAAGAGTAATATTTTAAAGGGAGAGAAACATGTACTTCCTCGATGCAACCCCTTTTTCCTTCAACATCTCCATCCCTTCCTTCTCCAAACCTTCATTAAACCCTCGAAAATAGTTAATTAAATGAGTGTTCACTAAACTTATATCCAGGTTATTACTTACTCATAAAATTTTAAATGGTTACCCAATGCTCATTGAATTGTTCATTATTTTACTCAATGCTCATCATAGCTAATTTCATGTATACAGTTGGACAAATATTTTTACATGACATAAAAAAATGAGAATCATGCTACATGTATCGAATTTTTTTATCGAATCTTTTACTTACTACTCATAATGGGAATGAGGACCACATTGTCGAAATTTTTAAATACATGCGGGCCCCGTGCATTATGTGATGGGGTAATCCATTATGTACAAATGGATTAACCCAAAAAACGACGTGGTAAGTTAAATGCTTGGTTAGCCATTGTCCATTGAATTTTGATGCATTTCACAATTTACTCACTATTTTTTAAAACTTATTCCATTGGCCATTTAACTTTACTTCGTCAGCATCGTGGGCAAGTATACCAACAATTTCTATTCGGTGGTCAATGGAGCTAGACGGAGTAAAATCGAATGTGCCATGAAATAAGTTTTAAAAGGATAGTGAGTACCGTGAAATTATTTTCCCCTCTTCAGGTTTTCCGTAGTTCGTCCATCTTCTCTCTATCTCGACAGGTAAAATTAGGATCTTTTGATTCTTTGCATACTTAATCAATCATTACTTTTCATCTATACATACAAATCAGATACTCATTTTTGTTGAATTTCAGAACTTCCTTTGCAAATTCCATTTTCCACATTTGTATGTTTCTGTAATTTATTTTTTCGAAGGAGATTGATTCCTTTTGTTTGAAATAGAGATAATGGCGGAATTGAGCCTGGGTATTCTCATAGATATAGTGGATGAAGAATGGGCGAGAGACACTCTGCCTGATGATGGTACTTTTTCCACTTGCAGTTATTTGGGGACTAATTGTTGATTTAATCTTATCGCATATAATTTTCCAAGTTAATTAACTCGTCCTGTACATTTCATACTTCTATAAAACTTGAGCTTAATGTTTGCCTTTTCAGATCTTCCATTACCACCTGTACTGGCTTCTAGGACGGATGACACTGAAGACTCGAGTATGTTGTTTCCTCCATCTATCTGAGAATTTAATTGGAATTATGCAATGTGTAGTTTATTTCCATTATCCGGTGGTTATTTTGATGCCTACGTGTTCTGATGAATAATTTATGCATTCCGAGTCACCATGGGTCAAGAACACTACACAGACACGTAGTATCGAGATTTTTCCACTAGTAACACAATTTTGCAATGGTTTTTTTTATTAATCCTACATCACAACTCAAGTTTCCTAGCACAGTTTTTAAGGACGGACTTGTAAAATTGAATCACTTTACCTGATCATTTCTCAGATCAGTAGGCAAAAGGGCGGATAAACCATATCTACTTTGAAATGATGATATAATATTATAGATGATAATTTGGAAAATAACAGTTTGATATAAAAAATGTAACTCGATACATTTAACTTTGAGTTGCTATTATCTTTGCTTGTTGACATACACTTCTATTAAATAAGCAATTATTCTACTTTAATTGAATAATTTTCTATATTTTTGTATGTTATAGATGTGAAAGATATAGTTGTTAATTATTATTAAATTTTTTTTATGGTTTTTACGATTTTATATGTAAAATGAAATGATAGGTGATTTAGTTACTATTAATCATCTTTAGGATATTAAATGTGGTTTGGTGGTGAATACATGAGAGGGTTGTTAAGAATGTTTATATGCTCTTTTGAACTCACCCTTGTTCTTGATGGTGTTGTGGTCTTTGTTGTCAAGTACAGTAATTGATAAAATTGGTATGCATAAAACATGCTGTAAATGAAACACATAAATATTTTTCACTCAAATTTACATTAAAATCTTATACTTGAGATAATTTAGTGTTTTACTTAGGTTCAATTTTAGTGTTTGAAACTTCTAAATCTCACGAACCATGTTGCTTTTTATATATCTTTCAGAGTTTTGAGCCATGTTGTATAAATCTCATGAAACATGTTTTTGCTGGTTTCATTCTGAATGAACTCTATAGATGCTTGTGCATTTTTCACATTTTTTAGCAACGAAAGTATACATTTTTCTCTGCGAAAGGGAAAGAATTTCATTTCATTCAACAGCATAACCATGATTATTAATGCTTCAGATGATCACATGATAATCGCAACTTTTCTTTATTGTGAGTCAATTCAAACTGGAGGCATGATGTTCCAATGGCTCTCTGTATTCCCTTGTTTTTCTCCAAACGTCTCCTGATGCATCAAATAACAATTTATTAAACTAGAAAAAGTTAATAAATGGGGAGGGAGGGAGTTGTTTTTGCGTGCACATGAAGTAACCACTGAGAGCTCCCTTCAATCCAATTAGCGGGCAAAACAAATGGAAGAGTTGCTCCCATATCACGCACTGGTTAAACTTAACCCTCAAAATCTTCACATTAAGCATAGCAAAATGCATGAGATGGCAGCTCTAACCACTCCTCGGCCCACCACATTGGATTGAAAGGAGCTCTTCAGCTCTCTCTCTCTCTCTCTCTCAATTACATATTATTAACTATATGTGTGTCAGTGAGACCTCTCTCTCGGAAGAAGAGAGTAATTCAGATGAAGAAGTGCAAGGCAAATTTTACTAATGGGACTTGGCTCCTGCTTTATTATATACACTTCTTTTCATCCCCCATAAAAGAACTAAAACTGGTTAGAGTCTTAGAGATCACTATGAATTGAATTTGATGTAATCTGCATTAAAATTATTTGGATTTTCTGAGTCTCTTCTGATCCAGAGTCTGGAAGTTGGTCCATCATTTAATTTCATCATAACATTTTCAACAACCTGATCAAATTACATAGATCCATATGGCATCTGTTGGCTTTATTTTCGTATAAGCTGGTTTGACGTGCAGCTATTACTCAAGATGTTGTTTTTTGTCGGCTTTTGCCACTTTGCCAGAAGAAATTTAACAGATGCGGTGACATAATCTGATGTGGAAGCAGCCGATTTGATGGAAAAATTGAGCTGGGTTATGTCAAGGCATCTGGCAATGTAGCATGATTCTATTTTGTTAGTGTTTTCTAGAGTTAGTTCCATGCTGAATTCAAATTTGTTAACAGATCTGGAGACCCAATTAGTTGAGGTGGACACTTGGCATGATCTTGCACTGGGTAACCAGTGAGATGTCCAGCGAGGAAGGAAATATCATAACTGTGTTTGCAGAACCTGGCTTTATCCTGCAGATTATAGCTTCTACACCTTGATGTTCGGACAATTGCAGAATTGTTGTAATTATTGATTTGCTACATATTTTAACTCGAACATATACAAGACCCCAGCGGCTATGTTAGTACATTGGTGATGGTTGATATTTTGCATGCTTTTGTAACTGCGTTTTTGCGTATGACATGCCCCTTCCACTTTCTTGCTACCACATTCTAATATTGTCCACAATCGATTCTCGAGGATCAAATTTCTTGAATTTGCACAGGAACTGATCCTGAATGATTAGTTAGGACGTGTTTAGTGCAAAATATTAAAATGAATGCATCAAAATTAGAAATCATTTTTTCTTATATAATTTTTAGTATTGTCCAATTGAATTTATCGAACATAAAAATTTTAATGAAACAATTAAGCAATTGATTTGCGATGCATGGTTGACAATTTTCAGCAAGATGACCTTCAGTTCCATTTGAAAATGCTGAATTAAAATGCTACAGAAGCAGATGTACCAGTGAAAGAATTCAAGTCTCTGCCCAACTGTTCCACATTTCGATTCATTGTTTCACAAGTTAAAATAACGTGCTGTTAAACTCCAAGGTATTTAAACTTGTATTTACATTAACCAAGTAGATATAATTGTCAGTGAAGCGAGTTGCCCAACTGTTCCACATTTCGATTGATCGTTTCACAAGTTAAAATAACGTGCTGTTAAACTCCAAGGTATTTAAACTTGTCTTTACATTAACCAAGTAGACATAATTGTCAGTGAAGCGAGCAGTAGCTGATGACGAACACCATCTGGAAAGAAATTTTCACAGTAGCAAGAAGTTAGTACCAAAAGAACCCTAGATGAGGCTAAATAAGAACGAATGTACGGGGGAGTTTCAGAGGTGGTTTTGCCGGATATCAAATGTCAACACTGCATCGATTTGTTTTAATCTGTTTTTTTCCATCATCCAATCCAAGAATGCCACCTCTCCCTGTGAAACTCCCCTTTACGTATGGCTTTTTTCGCTAAATGATGTAAAGCTCCCTGGGCCCTATTCAAGAAAATCATCAAACATTTTAAAAAAAATAAACTATCATTATACAAGCAAATCACTGGGATCAACAGTCAACTTATTACCTTAGCTCTAACCAAAACACTAGCTAGAACATTAAGTAGAGCAAACAGCAAAGAAAACTGCCAGACTACTTTCTAAGGGGTTTCTGAGGAGGTGCTGATGGGAGAAGCATCAACTGAATCCCCAGAGTTCAGCAGCGGCTGATATTTACTTGTATCTGGAATGTATGAATAAGCAATCAGTGAAGCCCCAACGGCAATGGACAGTCCCAAACAACTCCACAACAACCGACGAGGACTTCTTTTCCTTTGTTGTTGCCTCCGTGCAACTTCTGCAGATTTGATAAAAGGAATGATTAAACGAAAAAGATTGCACATTCTAAAATCGATGCAAAACTGCATTCTTGCTTGTACTTGACCAATAATAAGATAAACCAACGAATGGAAAAGCCAGAAAAACTAGTAAATATTTCAAATGCAGATTGGAAAAACAATTCAGCTAAAAACTATAAGGAAAATGTTTCAACTTTTAGATTGCTAATATGACTCAATGGTATGAAATATGTGATGTGAAATAAAAGTTTCACAAGAAACATCACAAGAACTTTGTTATTCGTCTCAAAATAAAAACACTCAAAAGATTTTGATCCATTATTTGTTGGTCCTCAAATGTGATCTGAACATGGAAGAAAGTTGGCATATTCTCTCAGTTCGAAAGATTATAAATAGAACTGTAAGTACTCCACGCGACTCTCATTCTCTCAGTTATTTCCAACTTTGATCAATAAAAATAAACAATTTAAGCTTAGCCAAACATGCTAACATCAAAAGAAGTGGCTGGTACTAGAATGTTTAATCCCTAACCTTTCCAAGATGAAAAACAAAACATAATTTGTGAAAACATACCAACAAGATTTCTCTGGGACATCTCATGATTCACTGTCTCATAATACAGCAGTTTGTCTTGTAATCGTGAGATCTCCTGATCTTTGGATTCAAGGATTGCGTTAGCAGCAAGTTCAGCTGCAGCACTTGCCTCACCTCTACCTACTGCTTCAGCCACAAACCTAGCAATGATAACTTCTTGGGAGAACTGATCCATAGCATTGTCCCCGAGCTGCATACTATCACTAACAGTTGGAGGTGCAGGAAATGTTAACCCTGCCTGAGATATAAGATTACTGATTCTCTCCCACTGATAGCACATCAACTTAAGATTTTCCTCTGCAGTCTTTCGCCTTTCGATTTCCTCAATAAGACTGAGCTGTGTGGCATGCAAGTCTGCTGCAATTCTAAGACCATGAGAAGACCCGCTTGAAGAACTGGTGGAGAATTCTGTATGAAAGTGAAAACGTGTCAAGTTAACAGCAATTCAGTTTGCTATATAAGCAACAAATGAAATAGCAGGCATATTTGTTCTCTTCAATTGCTCAGGGAAGTCATCCTATACGTGATCTAAAAAAACTTCTAAATTGGACATCTACTTTTCCTACATAAAAATGGACTTCAATCAAGAGCTACGACAGAACTAATCATATTCCGAAAGATAACTCTGTTGTGGATAAGCAACATAATTTTTTTCCCTTTTCAGTCACTTTTGACTAGATGAAAGTTACACTACTTTATAGAAGTTAACACACTTAACGTGTCTTCTTCCTGATTATCTTTCAATCGTTGTGTGAATTGGTCCCCTTTCTAAGCCCTTCCATTTTCCCCCATTTGGTGCCCACAGAAAGAAAATATCATCCAATGCATTCAGCATAGCAGACAACAGTATACTAGATTAATTGTTTACTTATCTAATCAGTTTGCTATTTACCTTATTCAACGAATTATAAATCTATATGTGGTTAATAAAACAAAGAATCTATTCTCAATATCCGAAATAAAACACATTGCTATCATATATGCAGTAACTTACTGATTCACGTATTGCAGAAAATTATATAGCTCCTAAATTATTTACTGTTCTACGAGTCCCAACCAGGAGTTTGACATGGGACTCACCAATTATATGTGCCATTCACAGAACTAGAAACGTGTAATACCATAACACGATGCACCTAGGCTAATTATCATTAGCTAAAGACATTAAAGTTACCATCATTTGCATCGAAAAATACCCCTTGAGCAGACTCAAAGCTCCGGCTTTCGATTTGCCTTCCTTCAAAATCACTTACCTCGTCAAAACTCCCCACGCTCAACCGGTCAATCCTCGGATCGAAAAATCCCTCATCATCATATTCACCATCGTTGTCCGCCTTCGAACCCTCGCTCTCATTTACAAAACTGTCCACCACCCCCTCCTCCAAATTCAAATCATTTCCGTCTTTTCTGGGGGTCAGATCCTGAGCATCATACTTTTCAACTCTCCGCCTACAATTCTCACCCCCACCGCGTCTCTTGTGGTTGACGACATACGGCGAAGGCGAGGACGGATTCGGGGAAGAATTCCGCGGAATCGAAGCCGGTTCCGGCGTCACATAGAGAGCCGGCGATATATATATGTGCCTGGAGCCTCCAACACTCGGATTCGCGCTCGAGTCCTCTCTCCGTTCAGTTGCTTCGCTATCATCGTTCGACACTCCATGGTTAGGCTTAGGAGGCTTTTTGCAGGAATCTCGGACTCCAGGTTCCAGCAAATTCTCTAAGGCAATAGCTGTAAAAGTAGGCATCTTAATTCGCAGAAATTAAAAATTTTCCTCTGCGTTTTACGCCGCCATAGAGGGAAAACAGTGCGGCTGTGGTGTAGATGTACATGGAAACTGGGGAGGGAAGGGGAAAGGGTTTTATGTTCCAATGAATTTGGAATATCTGAATGGGACACACGTAACGTAGGCTTTGGCTTATGCTTTAAGCCCAAGAAAATGTCTTCGTGTTTGTTGTGTGGGCCTCCAAACCACGATTTTCAAACTTGTCCACGAATATTCGCGTTTTCTTCATTCTTTCTATCAATTCAAACTTTGAGATGGTCAAAGCGAAAAGTGTGTTGAGTTTGTTCACAAAATAAGGTTTGTTTGAAGTTTGAATCTCTAGATCTTCGAAAACATTGTAAATTTTCGAAATTGTAGTTGGCGCAATCATATGAAACTTGGACGCAAGAACTCTAGCATGTTAGGTTTGTTATTTTCAAATTTTAAAGGATATTTCGAACTCTTACACTCGACGAGATTGTTGTTGTGAAAATAAATTATGTTGAAACTCTTTTTTTTTTTTCTCTCTTTTTTCCCAAACGTGTTCTTCCATTACACTAACTCATGGGCGGACCTAGGGGTAGGGGGGGTAAGTGTCCCCTACCCAACTTTTGAGATTTTTATTTTTATTTTTATAAAATCGTGTTTGGTATCGATTGAAATCTAAATCAAAGTTAACAATTAATTTTAATAACATATTTCATAGAATCCATAACTGTTTAATTTTAATCAAAATTTACTAAAAAATTGATTTTAAACTCCACCGACGGGCAAAATTACAATAAATTTGAATTTCGATAAAATGCTAATTTTAAAATTCTCCGACAATCGTACGTTAATCGAATCTACAAATTGTTTATGTTATCTCAAAGCTTATTTCGAGCACTACATTATGGGCATATCAAATAGTCCAAACAGATGTCGAAAATAGTTGAAAATACATTAAACGTGAATCTTAAAAAAAGACGTCTAACTCGCATTTTTTAAAAAAATTCAATTATTTTATTAATATTTATTATTTTTACAATACAAATTTCTCAATGTAATTTTCATTATTTTATTAGAAAATTTTATATGGAATATGACATCAAAAATTTTCGAAATTTTACATCCGAAAAAGTCGTATCTTATGTAAATTTTCGGATGTAAAATTACATGGAGGATGATTTTTTTGGACGTAAATTTTCGATTGTAAAATTTCTTCCAACTTCTTTGTAAGTTCGATTGTGCCCCCTAACTTTTAGTTTTGCGTCCGCCCTTGATCATAGGAGCACCTGTAATGAGAATATTTTTTGAATTTACGATCTACTTATAAAACTAATTATGTGATTTACTCTGTGTTTAGACAATGTTGATCTGGGAACAGCGTGTGGAAAGTATTTCCGAGTGTCATTCTTAAAGCCCTCGCCTTCACCATTGCCAAGCTAACTACTATATTCCTTCTCAGTTCAATTTTACTCATCAATTAAATTTTCTTACACACTTAAAACAATTGAGAGGGACAGAGAGCGAGCGAGCTTAGGATAAGGAAACATGCCTAGAACGTAGAATTTAGGCTTGGAAGTATCAATTTCATCAAGAATCTGAAAAGTCTTGTTATTCTCCCAGTATCGCTGCCACTTATGCTCTATTTCGTGAATCTGATATACTCTCCTCACTTACTACATTATGTTTTTCTTCGTCCACCACTTCACCACTATGCACTTCCAAATTTATCATTTATTCGCAAATTTATACAATTGGTGAGTTGAACGGCACGCTAAGTGGTCGAGAACTTCTACTGATGAGGAAGAAGAGGTCGGCGACTACAGGTGGAGAAAAATGTAGCTACGGAAAGGAGGCGACGGTTGTGGTGGTGTTGGAAAGAAGTGGAGTTTTTATGGTGGTTTGAATTTAGGTTAATATTGTTTGATTGTGCAACAACGGAGTGGTGGAGGTAGGGCTGTAAATGGATCGGATATGGATCAGATCTGCCTATATCCGATCCGAT
>CAIGRM010000060.1:0-19281 GCA_903798335.1 Fraxinus albicans | reverse complement strand
TAGGACTACATTTGTAAATTAAATTGATTTTCACGATATATCTTCCGATTAGAGTGTCGGGATGAAAGCCTCTAATTGTGTTATAAAAATGAATAATTGATATGATTGATCCAATCCAATTGAGGGAATTCCGACGCTTTACTACATAAAATTATTGATTTTAATTTCATATTTCAAACATTGAATTTCACTACTTATTGAAGAGAATACTTCACTCTTCTTGATCCTTTGAGCATTTTCCATCTCCCTGTGGATACGACACCCCAAAACTGCACTACAACTACCACATTATTCTTTGGGCGTAATCAACCCCCCAAACTTATTCTTTTCACTCAATTTTCCTAGGGTACATATCCTAAAGTTGAAGTCTAGTTAATTTTAATCCTTACTCTCTCTTAGTTTGAATGGATCTTATTCTCATAAGTTCACACTACAACAAGTTCAGATTCTCCTATATATTTGATTGCTTCAACCTTTGAAACTAAACTAAGCTACTTGTCTCGCATTGATCAATGGCTTAATCAATGCAATTGTGTCTTTCTCAATTATTCCTATTTTCTCTCTTTTTCTCTTTTTTTGAATTTTTTTTCCTTCTAAACATCTTCTCATTTGCATTCTATTTAACTCATGTAGCGAGTTTTAAGCCGATGACTCCCTAATCAATTGACTTTAGGGCACGAGGTTTTAAACCCTTGCAGGCTTATTCACTTGAGTTATGTAAGCTCAAAAAGATGTTATTATTGACACCTAAATTAGTGTTATTCCCCTTTTCCTTTAGACATTCAACCTCTAAAACCAACCCCTAATTTAAGACTTTCACCTCATCTTTGTCTAATTGATTTTAGACAATTCACACAAGATAATTTTATGCATGGAACCCCTACTCATCTTAATGTTTCTTTATAACAGCTCAACCATCTCCAAACTTCTCTAAAAATGGATTATGGATAAATACAATAGAGGTTTTTCGGATTTAATTTACTCAGTTCAACTCTTCTAAGTAATGAGCCAAATTACCAACTTATAAACATGAGTTTCATGCATAAAGAATGTCAAGTTTCACATAAACAAGTATTGACTAATCTAACCATGCAATATTCACAATTCCTAGTCCATACATATTCCAATATTCAACATCATTACCGACAAGGCTATCAAACCCATACAAGCACACAAAGCAATGAGAAAATACTAGAAAATAAATAAAAACTACTAATTTTTTTTGCACATGAACAACCAAAAAAAAAAAAAAACAGTAAATTATACAAAAATATTGATGAATGTTAGTGTCATGAAAATTTTGCCACCCGCCCCCCAAATTTATGCAAACATTGTCCTCAATGTAAAAGCAAAAATAATTAAAATAAAGTAGTAAGGATTAGAAACTCCCCGAAGATAGATGCGAATAGGTAGAAGGATCAGGCTGGTCCGTAAATAAATTTTAAATATTTGTAATGTATTCACACCAAGAAGAAGTCTAATCTTCTAACATTAAGAAGATTGAAATCTAGGTGTAACCTTAAAAATGCATATCTCATCGATGTAAGCTCAGTGTAATACTAAGATGTTAACGATGAGCCTAAATAAAATGAACTCAATAAGTATATGGTTAAGTTACTGATGCAAGTCTTAAAGTAAAGCCTAAAATGTGTTAAAAATAATTTAAATGCATGAGTTCCTAAATATGGTCCTAAAATGCTAATGCAATCCCTAAAACTACATATAATGAAATAGTTAATTCGAAATAAGTGAAAAGGGATAGAAAAATAGGTTGCCTTCTATTAAGCGCTTAATTTAAAGTCTTGAACTCGACTTTTGGGTGATTTACTCATGGGGTTTCTAAGTGGACTGCACTAGCAAAATAATTCACACAACGTTTAGTAGTGTCAACCCCTTTGTCGATTCTCCAAACTTGAAAAACTCCTTCTTTATCCTTGAGGGTTCCAATGATTCCACATGTTCCCTTCCTATGTGGGCACCTTGTATAATCATTTACTTCTTCCTCTTTAACTTTTTGGCTTTTCTCATTATGGGATNTGTCAACCCCTTTGTCGATTCTCCAAACTTGAAAAACTCCTTCTTTATCCTTGAGGGTTCCAATGATTCCACATGTTCCCTTCCTATGTGGGCACCTTGTATAATCATTTACTTCTTCCTCTTTAACTTTTTGGCTTTTCTCATTATGGGATAGCTTTTTGACAGTAGCATAAATCTAGAATTTTTCTTGCTCATTACCTACATTACCTACCCTCAAGGTTAGCTCGCCTGCTTCGAAGTTCATAATGGCTCAACTCGTGGATTAGAATGATCAACCCAGGATTAGTGATACATCCCAGTATTTTTTAATGTCGAAGACAAAAAAGTCTGCTAAAAATATGAAAATGATCAACCCAGGATTAGTGATACATCCCAGTATTTTTTAATGTCGAAGACAAAAAAGTCTGCTAAAAATATGAATTTGCCCACTTTAATGAGCACGTTCTCAACCACTCCTTCTGGGTACTGGATTGATCAATCTACCAATTGAAGGGAAAATGTAGTATCCTTTAGGTCTCCTAAACTTAATTTCCTATAGACGAAAGAGGCATTAGATTTATACTTGCTCACGAATCACATAAAGTATTAAAAATGTGATTATTTCCTATTGAGCAAGGTATTTTGAGTTTAGGAGGTATTTGTGTTGCAAGATAGCATTGCACTCATTTAAAAAATATTTGGTCTCAAATTCATCGAGCTTTTTTTTCCTTCCATAACATCTCCTTCAGGAACTTTGCATGGATTGGTACTTGAGATATGGCCTCAAGTAATGGGATTTTGACATGAAGTTTTCAGAAGATGTCGAAAAATTTTGTAAACTGCTCTTCGAACTTCTTTTGTGCTTTCGCAAGGGGATCTTCAATTATTTTATTCTCCAAAACACTTACGGCCATTACCTTCTCTTTGGGATTAGTCTCAGTAGTGCTTGGCAGGGAACTTGATGCTTTGCTTGATATAGCAAGTGCCATTTGTCCCATCTGAGTTTCCAAGTTCTTGATTGCAACAATATGATTTAGAAGGATTGTCTCAGTCCTTCTCAAGTATTGATTATTTCCTCCATGTAATGCTCTACCGTTTTCCATAAATTTGGTAAACATCTCTTCAAAAGGAATTCTTTTCTCAGGCTACTAGCACTGATAACTATGTGGTGCAGTGGGATTTTGATTACTCCATGAAAACATTGGATGCTACCTCCAACCAGGTTTGTAAGTGTTAGAATATTGGTTATTTTTTTGGTGTTGGACCTCTTGTACATAGCTATTCCAGTCGTTTTGTTTCTTGTTCAAGAATTGGACAATCTATTGTAATATGAATTGCCTAGCATTCTTCACAACTTGGCTGCTTAGCCTGTACTGCATTAACTGACTGTGATATGCTCTCAATCTTATGAACCAAAGAGTCAATTTTTGTAGATAATGCTATATAAGTGTTCACCTCATACACTGTCGGTGCCTTCCTAAGAACAACTCGCCTAGAAGCCCACATGGTTGTGGTAGTAGCCACGCTTTCAAACAACTCCAAGGCTTCATTAATAGTCTTCGTGGATAAGGAGTCGTTGGATGATGAGTCCACCATGCTTTTGTATGATGGAAGTAGACCAACATAAAAATATTGGACCTGGAGCCTTTTTCTGATGCTGTGATAAAGACACTCCCGAAACATGTTCTTGAATCTGTTCTAATCTTCATCAAAGGATTCGATTTATCCTTGACAGAATATGGATATGTTATGCTTCAATTTCGCTATATTCATAGATGCGAAGAATTTGGAGAAGAATTTTCGAACCAAGTCATTACAAGTAGTGATACTGGAATAGGGCTTAATTGTGGGTAAATATATTGGAATATGGCTTAATTCTATATAAAATATGTTTTGCATGACAACATTGACGAATATGGTGCAATTTAGGATAAACAAGCGAAAATGACTAAAATGGAAGAAAATCAAAGTTCAGGGACCAAAGAACAAATAGACAAAAGATGATCCGGAAGAAGAAACAAAGATGTGAAAGAGTATGAGACCAATTGAGCAAAAGAATGACGTATTAGACGAAGAAGAAGAAGAAGAAGAGATTTAAAAATGAGAAAATGGAGTTCGAGGACTAAAACGAAAAAAATTGGATATGTGCCTACTACTATAGCAAAGTTCATTTATCCATGTGGTCGCATGGTAGGCAATAGGAATTTTTAGGGCTGAAGTTGGTTGAATTATACTATAGCATAGTACATTTTCGGAGGAAAATTTCTGATTTTGTTGTATGACTCCAACTTTTATGAAAACAATATTTGGAATGTCTTTTAAAGACCTAGGACCGTCCAAAACATATTACGAAGCATTACAATGCTTGGAGAGCATAGAAGATGGCAAGAAATATCAAGAGAGATTTCATGACATCAAGATCCAATCAAGATCATAATTTGGATGATATCTACTCTATATAATTCTTATTTTATTCATCATAACATGGTAGACTTGATTTCCTTGTGTTTAGAGAACGATGAACTTTGTAATATGAGTTTTTAATCTTTAGTTTCACATTTTTGACATTGAAAACATATTTTTGAATTTTTAATGATTTACACGACTATCTTTTCTCTACAATTATTGTGCATGGTAATTTTATGAATTTGATGGCTTATTTTATGCATCTGGAAGAAGGAAAATATGCTCGACATAATGTAAATAGTCTTAGGATCCGATAGAGGTTAAAAATATGTCGTTGTGCTCTATGTGAATCTTTAAGTGTTCATAAAAAAATCATTTAGTATGTTCACATCCGTCCTAGAAATATAGTTGAGGCCATGTTCAAAGTAGGTTTAATATTACTCGAGAGAGATTGTTGAATAAAATAGGAACATTGACTCTTTAAAATTAAACCTTGTTGTCAAAGGGTTAAAAAAGATTATTGCATGAGAATTCGGAATCCTAGTGCGTTTGCCATTCATTAATTTGCATTCAGCATAATTTGCAATTAGTTTAGTTAATTTACTCATAATTGCATAAGTAGATTATTTTAGTTATAAATTTGTTACAAACAAATACATCACCTTATTATTGTTTCGGTTAATGTCGCGATAATTAAAATTGAACTAAATCAATCTCCGTGGGATGATACTTGGACTCAAATTCCCTTTATTACTTGTTAATAAACCGTACATTTGTGGAGTTTTAATTCAAAAGATATTTTTGGGAACAAATTTTTGGCACCGTTGTCGGGAATTGTATTCGAGTTCGATTTCATTTATCTTGGCACTCATTCGAACTTTTTTTTTTTTTTTTTGCTTTTGTTTTATTTTGTTTTATGAATTTATTTTAGTGCTTCTATTTTCTCAAAAACTTGGTCACGAAAATTCAATTTTGAATTAAAACCACCGCAAGTGCACAGTTCGTTAACAAATAATAAAGCAGATTTGAGTCTAAGTATCGTCCACTGATATTGATTTAATTCAATTTTAATTAACGCGATCTTAACCAAAACAATAATAAGGTGATGTATTTGTTTGTGACAAACTTATAACTAAAAGTAATCTACTTATACAATTATGAGTAAATTAACTAAATTAAATGTAAATTATGCTAAATACAAGCTCGTGTTTTAATGAATGACAAACGCATTAAGATCGCGAATTTCCATGCAATAATCATTTTTTAACATTAGTTCTACCATTTGACAACACGATATAACTTTAAAAAATCAATATTCCTATTTTCTTCAATAATCTCTCTTGAGTAATGTTAATCATACTCTCATATATGACTCCAACTATATTTATATGACAGATACAAATATATAAAGTGTGAATTTTTATGAATGCTAAAAGATTCACATAGAGTGTAATGGTATATTTTTATCCCCGATCGGATCTTATGACGATTTACACTATGTCAAGAGCCAATATCTCTTTCTTTCGAATGCATAAAATAAGCCACTAAATTCATACAATTACCGCCCACAATAATTGCAAAGAAAAATAATCATGCAAATCATTCAAAATTTTAAAAAGTGTTTGCAATGTCAAATATGTAAAACTAAATATTTAAAACTCATATTACAAGGTTCATCGTTCTTCTAATACAAAGAAATCAAACTTAGCATGTTTTGAAGGAAAAAAAAAAGAATTATATAGAGTAGACATCACCCAAATTATGAATTTTGATTAGATATTAACGTCGTGGAATCTCTCTTGATGTTTCTTGCTGTCTTCTATACTCTCCAATGTGTTGTAATGCGTGGTAATATGTTTCTGGACAGCTCTAGGTCTTTAAAAGACTTCCTAAATATTGTTTCCATAAGAGTTGGAATCATACAAGGAAACAAAAAATTTTCCTCTGAAAATGTATCATATCATAGTTCAATCACATGCTACAGCATAGTTCAACCGACTTTAGCCCTCGAAATTCCTATTGCCTACCATCCGACCGCATGGATAAATGCACTTGCTATATCATAGTATATGGCAAAGATTCATTTTTTTTACGTTTTAATAGCCGGACTTCGTTTTCTTGTTTCTTTATCTCTTTTCTCGCTTTTTCTTATTATTCCAATACTTCATTCGTTTGCTCATTGGTCTTTGACTCTTTCACATTTTCGTTTCTTCTTCCGGATCATCTTTCGGCAATTTGTACTTTGGTCCTTAAGCTTTGATATTATTTCATTTTAGTCATTTTTCGCTTGTTTCTTCTAAATTCTACCATATTCATCAATGTTGTCCTGCAAAACATAGTTTATATTGAATGAAGCCCTATTCCAATATATTTACCCACCATTATCCATGTGTTTGTGGCATAAATAAGTGTATAAAATGTACTTATCACTCATGTTAGGTTTAGCTAAAAAATGGAATTAAAATCTAAATCAAATTCAACAATTAATTTTAACCACATATTCTATGAGATCCATAATTTTTCAATTATACATTCCATCTACTAAAAATTTGATTTTTATCTAAACCAAACAGAGGCATAGACATGGTATGTAATCAAGGCCGGCCCAAGTCAAATAGGCTCAATGCCTAGGGCCTCCAATATGAATGAAAAACATTAGCCGAATTAAAATTATTAATTTCTAAAAGAAGAATTACTTAAAAATTCATTTAACTATAATTTTTTGATCAATTCTAATTTAGTTTAATCATATCCAAAATATTTTTTCTCGACTTTAATATACATGATTAATTATGAGTTACCAAATAAGCCCAATATTGTTACGATAACATGGTTTAGTTTGGAAACTGTTATTATCATCAAGTAGTTTACTTTAATGAGTTAACTTGCATTTGGTGTATTCAAATTAAGATTTCTTGATTCAATAATTTTCTATTTATTACGAATTTCGAAATGAGACAAATATCGATAGGGTGATTCTCGATCCTCCAATAAATATACATTTATTCATATTATTGACCTCAAAACTTAATTTTCACTTTAGTTTCTCAGACTCTCAAATTTATTAAAAGATTCTCGAATCGAAATCATTAGAATCTAGTTATGTTTCTCATAACTAAATAATCCAACTCGTCAGTTATAGTCTGAAAATATATATTCCCTTCTATTTTACAATCTAGTCCCTAAATTTTAGATTTTTTTTGTAACTGAAAATACTTATCTCCTTACAAGTTATCCTTACTAATTAATAAATCTGAAGAATATTATTTGCACTTCGATAATATTTTTTCACCAATTTGGATAATCCTGATAAATATTATGTTACCATAGTCTCTCAAGTTGTTGATATATATATATATATATACATCTTTTGGATTATGTTTTATCTTTTGGATTATACCAAATCGTCCTTTAAAATATAAACATGTTATTCGTTTAAATATTTAAGCATTTTGAAGCTTGAAAAAATTTACATTTAACGGTCTCATAATAATGAGTCGTCTAGGGCTTCAATATTCTCACGGCTGACCCTGTATATAATAAGCAAAGAGAGACACAAATACCATGCCTTTCGAACCGAACCCAATGTCTGTCATTTTTTAGCAGTAAACACTGAATAAGAAAGCTAGCAATAAACCATGTATTGTGACTTGAAATTCATAGCCATATTAATTACCAAGGAAATGAAAATATTTATGCATGTATAAGTAGATTGAATAGGACATGAAAGAAGAAGTAAGTAAAAAAATATATTAATATGGGACAATTGCTGAATTAGTAAGCTAGAAGAGATGCAAGAATAAGCAATTTGAGTTATTATTAATCAAGAAATTCTAATTGTTTAATCTACCAACACCTACATGTATGAGGAAAAATTCTACTTTGTTTTCACAAACCAAATATAATTCAAAAACTCACTACTATTCATTTACTGGCAAAATTATAAGCTGAACAAACTTCAATCCACGACCATTCTTGGGTGTCGAATTGGACTCTCGCCGCAAATGACTCCCTAATCTAGTCTCATGAATGGACTTCACAAAATAAACTTCATTCTATATGCTTCCATTGTGTAAGTACTAAAACCTAGTCAATTAACCAATTTATCTCAATTATTCATTTCAGTTAGAATATGACAGTCAGTCGGAACTTCATACAAGCAATTTTACGTAGAGTTTTGACTGGGAGAACTTGACAAATTTGTGTTCTACAAGATATAATCTATTGCAAAATTAAATAACGTGGTAAACCCCTAAAGGAAACACCCATGGGACCCCATGCCATGAGTAAAATAATCCACTATCAAAGAATAAAAAATAAAATAGTTTTGATTTAGTAATTTCGCAAAATTAACAAAAACAATTATAAGCAAATAAAGAACAAAACTCCCTCGTTTTCTTATTCCTTTTGACTTGTTGGAGAAGTGGAATCAAACCCTCCGGTCTTGACTTCATCGCCACTTCACTATTGTATTCGACCGTAACCACTACTTGGATTAAGATTTACCAATCTTAACTCATACCAAGTAGCCGATCTTTAAGTAGGATTATATCGTTCACACGAAGACGCGTTCTCTTCAATTACGGATGAAGAATCCGATTTTTACTTTGAGATACTTCAATGGAACATCAGCGGGTCAAAACTTAATGGATATGATCTAAAGACTTCAAAACTTGCTGTTGTAGGTTCGTCAGATATAGGCAGATTTTTCTCAAAGTATTCGTTTGTCCCTTAATGATTTTCTTTACTTATATAAAGACCCCTCCAAGACAAGAATGTATCTTACCTAAAATATGGAAGTTTTCCACGATACGAATAATATAAAATATTTCTAATATGGTCAATAATTAAATTAAGGTAAGTTATAATTTGTTAAAAAAATCTTTCATTCTTTTAAGTATTTGACCAATCTAACCAGGAATAAGGTAAATATATAAATTGTATATGTATAAAATATGTTTGATACGGTCAATAATTAAATTAAGGAAATTTTTGATTTGTTAAAACAATCTTTCATTCTTTTTTGTTATTTGACCAATCAAACATATCCAACATAGTAAGTATATGTTCTTGTGTATGCTGCTATAAGGTAGGTAAGTATTGCACCTCATTTAGGGTTTGGAAACCAAAAAAATCACAGCCAAGAATCTGTTAACCTGTAGTACCCAGTCAGTCCTGACTGACTAACTTACCTTGTTTGGACTGCATCAGTTGAAAACGTGTTTGGCACATGTTTTGACATTTAAAATCATTCTAATTACTCATGCCAATAAATAATCTAATAAGTAAAAATATAAAATATATTTTACTTACAATCACCCCTTTTGGTTTATCTAAATTTCAAAAACATCTTTTGAATTTTTAATGTCACTTTTGTGAGTGTGTGTAGTGTTAGAAAATTAAAGTACTCCCCCCTCAAATTAGTTCTCTTCCTAACTTCATGAAACCAACCAATATATCACATAGTATGTAGGGTAAGTAAAAAATTAAATAGATATGCAGCAACACAATATCAATATGAAGTAATATACCTGTACACAAAACAATTAGTGTTCATGTTCCATTATCACCACACATCAAATTAAAAAAAAAAAAACTACTACTCCTTTTTTGAGATTAAGAGGCCCACCATTTAAAGTGAAACAAATAGGAAAATAACGAGATCAGAGAGTTAGAATTAGAATGATAGAACCATTCAATTAGTGGACTTCTGGATAGTAAAATGTTGGTCAGGACTGGGTAGCTAGATTTGGGGTTCAATATCTTTCTTGACTTCTTCAACTGGGTTAGACCTAACTCTCTCTTCACCAGGAGTAGTAACAGCAGAATCATTGCTTTAGTCTAACGTGATAGGAGATCAGAACCTTGTCTCTTTAGTGCTGCATGAGTGGAATTGACTGGTACTATGGATAATCAATCTCCCCATTACTCACACTTGCCATCTATAATTTGCAAAACTAGCTTGAAATTACAAAATTTGATATAAAATCAATGAGAACTTTCTCAATCAATTAGGCTGAATATTCCACCTAAACTTTGTTTCTAACATTTTAGCTCAATTTTTTTTTTCTTGCAATGTGTATTAGGTAAACTGCTAAGTTTAGACTGTTTGTCAGAAAATCTACAAAAATGTCCACACGTGTCAATCACACATAAATCTGAAAATTTACTGAAAATTGAATCAATCACAATATTTTTGGACAAATTTCACGATCAGCTTAAAATTTTCAAGATAATCATGAAATTTCCATTCAGATATTTGCTCACAAATAATTTATTATCTTGAAACGTGAGTATGTGATAGGATCATTTAGACATAATTAATTATGAACCATGTCACACTTGTAGTGAGAACATGTAAAAAGTGTGTTTCAAACCAATCATCATCTGAAATTGTCCCTATAGATATAAAAGTACGTGCGTGCCAGACTTGAGCATCTATATAATTTTTTTGTTTTCTTTTGCATTCTCATGTGATGACTTTTTCAACATTCTTTTAATTCATAGTCTTTTCAATTCATGGAGTTGACTTTCACACGGTTATAGGGGTAGCTTTTCTCTCTTGATTTATGTTCATTATTAAGGACAACTTCTCTCGTCTATGGTCGTAGCTCTCCTCCAATGAACTTGTCTGTTCCCACAATAGAATATTACGATGCAGAGAGACATAGATACTAAACCATAGGCCACTCAAACACATGTCACTTTAAGATGGCAATATCATCAGTAAATGGTCACAACAATGTAGTCACAATATCCTAATGGTGCACTTATCTAACAATATTAAGTTGGAAGTGAGTACACCACACTGATTGGATATTCCAAATTTATCTCAATAATTTCAAACCAATTAGATATACATAACATGTCACAATTGCAAGATAAGCTCCATTTTTTCTTTTTATCTTTTCAATTTTTTTTTTGTCTTTATATAAATAAAATGCAACACGCCTTCACACAAAATAAAATAATGAAAGATATACATCAAACCGATTTCATGCAGTATGCATATCCCATGACTTTTTGTATGGTTTCAAATCTAACAGTATCTAAAGCATTGGTAAGCAAATCAGCCAGTTGCCCTTCAATTTTTATGCATTCTCAGACATTTACATTTCAACTAAGTCCTTGATGAAGTTATGTCTAATGTCTACGTGCTTAGTTCTTGAATGTTGAACATGATTCTTAGAGATATTAATCGCACTAGTATTATCACAAAACAAGGTAATAGAGTCTTGTTTTTTACTTAGCCAAGAGATTAGATTATATTACCCATGTAAAAACGACCTTCAGATGTGCTTTTTCTATCATCCATGTCTTTAGCCGAGTAAACATTTGTGGGCACAATATGCGATGTATAACACATATTCCCAAGTTTTGTGGCAAGTTTCCTTCTAATCATTATCCATCTTCTATATTTGAACGAATGTTATCTAGTGGATAAGCCTTTTGTATCTAGGCGAGAGGTTGTCTTTTGTTCAGCAGTTCATGATCTTCCTCTAGTAGGTCAACATCTCCAGTACCTAGTGCAGGATTCTCGTAACTTGGTACCCGATAGTTCTATCTTACTGTTATTCTCTGAATATGTCACATAATTTTCCTGAATGTTCTGATCATCGTCAATCTCCTAGATTACATATCTCAGGTTCTTGCAGATAAGAAGAAAAGTCATCAGTATCATCAATTTTAACATTAACATACTCAATAATGGTTTGAGTCCACATGTTGTAGGTCCTATATGCCCGATTATTTTCAGAATAGCCAATGAATACTCTCTCATCACTTTTTGGATCAAACTTTTCCAAATGTTCCCTGTCATTTATTACATAGCACTTACTTTACTTCCAAATGTGTGGAAATACTTAAGGTTTGGTTTCCTACCTTTCCAAATCTCGTAAGGTGTTTGCAATGTACCTGTTCTCAAAGACACATAATTTAGAATATAACATGCAGTATTAACAGCTTCAGCCTACAATTTAATTGATAATTTCTTACTGTTCAACTCACCCTAGCCATCCCTTGCAGAGACTTGTTCTTCATTTCCACCACACATTGCTCAGAGCTTTTAGTAGTAGAAAACTCATGAGAAATACCATACTCTTCATAGAATCTAGAAAATTTAGCAATCTTAAATTCCTTACCACGATCACTCCTAATTATTACAAATTTAGTCTCCTCAAAGTGTTTTTCAGTAGTCAATTTTTTATATAAAAATGTGAATCTTTTAAAAATATTAGATTTCTTTCTTAAGAAGTATACCCAAGTGTATCTAGAAAAATCATTAATAATCACATAAATATACCTATTACCACCGAGACTTTTATTTTGATTTGGCCACATCAAGTCCATATGTAACACCTCAAGACAGTGAGAGGTAGCAAGAAACTGATCTTGTTTATGTGAAACTCTAGTTTGTTTGCTTTTCTGGCATGAGCCACACACTTTCAGATTTTTCTGCATTTAGCTTAGTAAGTTTGACCAGATCTGTATAGCTCAGATATTCTAACCATTTGTGCCATAGATATTAGAATCAGCTTTTGAAACATGACATGTAAAATCAGATTCAAGCAAAACAATTATCCCTTGACCTAGCACCACGTAAGACCCAACTACCATCATTTTTAGCACTTCGTAGAATTTTTTTGTGAACATAATCATGAGATTATCATCATGGAGTTGACCTACACTAATCAAGTTTGCTTTCAACTTAGCAACAAATAAGATATCATTTAATATATGGAGTCCAATCATAATGGTACCAACACCTTCAATTTTGCTTTTAGCCCCAACCCCAAAGAAACCAGACCACATGCATACTTTTAAAAAAATAATGCTATTCATCTACAATGGAGTTGAGCACCAATCTAGGTGACAATTACATTGTAATGAATGATCGATTCATTTAAATGCAAATTCACATGATTTTTTAATTGAACATATAAAGTGTTGCCACCTAGATCGGTGCTCAACCCCGGTGGGGTTGAATAGCGTTACTCTTTTAAAATTAGTTAACATAGAACGATTACCAGTCATATTGTTAGAACAACCACAATCAAAGTACCAAGAGTTAGACACAATAGATTTGTAAGCAACATTTACAACATAGCAACTAATGTCACATTTTAATGCCTAAACTTGCCTTATTCTAGCCTTAGAATTTTGCATTAAGGTGTTAGTAAGGAAGTTACCTCTTTTAATGTGATTCAATTTTCTCTATGTCAAACATTGGTGCAAATTGTGTCCATAGTGACCACAAACACGACATCTGATCGTCTAAAGTAAATTACATTTTTGATAATTTGCCAGTTCACCAAATCCTTTGATATGAACCAAGTTTTTTTAGGTAGTAAAAACCTGTCATGGAGTGTCTGTCGGGAAAACTGTCCTGCTGGTGGTAGGTCTATCTGGCACTTTGACAACAGATTTAGACGGCTAAGTTTGTAGTTTTTCAAATCCTATTGCTGCTTTAACAAACTTCAACTGGGCATATTCTTTCTCATTTTCTTTCTTTCATAACCTAAGCCTTCTTTGATATTTGTGGTTCTTCCCTATAGCTGAGAACTTCATTTAGGCGAGCTGATCTGCTGGTAAACTGTCTAACTCTCTCCTTGGTATGAGTTTAGCTAGTAGTTCCAAAATTTGATTTTCTTTCTTTACTAAGCAATTGTTGAGGGTTTCTTTTTCAGTAAAACTTACGATTATTTCTTTTCAACGAACTCTATCTTTGCTAGAAATTTGACATTTCTTTCTTGTTCAGCTTCTGGATCTCTTTTTTTTTTTTTTGCATTATGAACATGTACTGCTGGTGCTAGCTGTGTTTGTATTTAGTAGGTTCTGACTTGCAGGTGACAGTTGTGACGTATTAGACTAAATATGGACAATTGGAGAAGTTTCCTGGTTATCAACAGTTTTGTCCTTCTCGTTTCTAATCTGATCATCTTTCATCTTCTTCATTCCAAGTGATTTTCATGGCCTTCTTTGTATGAAACTTTTTCAGTGCATTGGCACATTTAGATGCTATATGTCCATATCATTTGCATTCAAATCATTTGATACGAGTTTGAGTTCTTTCTAGAGATGTAGTTGGATTTTGCCTAGAATTGTCAAAGAATTTCTTCTTTTGTGGTGGTTGTGGTCTTGAGCTTCTTCCTTTCTGATTGTCCTCTAGGAATTTCTTAAATTGTTTAGTGAGCATGGCCATCTGGCCATCATTCTCACTTTCATCATCATCTTCCCCTATCTCAACCTCCTCGCTTTAAAAGTTATTCCCCCGATCTTTTTTTCCTTCTTCCCCCTTTTGTGAAAATGTATAGGTCATCAAGGATCCTACCAATTCTTCCTCTTTCATGCTTTCTATGTCCTTGCTTTCCTTGATAGCGATTACCTTGGAGTGGAATCTATCATGTAATGATTTGAGATTTTTTTTTCACAATTTTACTTCTAAGTATTTCTTTCCCATGGTGTAGCTGAGTTGGTTATGTCACTTAATTTCGTGTAGAAGTATTTAAAGTGCTCATCATCTCTCATGGTCAATTGCTCAAATTCAAGTGTCAACATTTGGAGTTTAGAAAACTTCACAATTGAGGTCCCTTCATGAGCAACTTGCAAAATGCCCCGCACCTCTTTAGCCACTTGCACGTAAAGATCAAACGAGACTCATTATCATCTATAAACTAAAAAGCATCATTCAAAGCTTTAGAGTTCCAACTAGCACTATTATAATCAAGACTACCCACTCATTTGCTTGTTTCTCTCTTTCTACATCATTTTTGACTACTGTGGAAGTTTTATAACCATACATGATTGAGTTCCAAGCTTTCTCATCTAAAGTTGGACATAGACTTGCACACTAATTTTCCAAACGAATAATTAGTCCCGTCTAATACAGGAGGTCTAAACGATGCTCCATCCATTACTAGGTGTTATGTAGATCCCACATTTTAAAAATGAACCCACTCTGATACCAATTGTAAGTACTAAAATCTAGTTAATTAACCAATTTGTCTCAATTATTCATTTCAATCAGAGTAATACGCCGTCAGTCAAAACTTCCTAAAAGCAATTTTACGCATAGTTCTGATTGGGACAGCTTAACAGATTTATAATATACAAGATGTAATCTATTGTATAATTAAATAAAAGATGTTCATCAAATATAATGTAGTAAACCCGTAAGGGAAACATCCACGGGCCCCCATGCCCATGGTAAACTATCAAAGAATATATAAATACAATAGTTTCGGTTTAGTAATTTCGTTTTCTTATTCCTTTTGACTTGTTGGAGAAGTGGAATCAAACCCTCCGATCTTGACTTTATCGCCATTTCGCTATTGTATTCGAACGCAACCACCACTTGGATTAAGATTCACCAATCTTAACTCAAGCCAATTAGCCTGATAAATACACGTGTTTTTTCTTCAATTACGTTTGAAGAACACGATTCTTACTTTGAGATATTCAATTGAACATTAGCCGGTCAAAACTCACCGAAGATGGTCAGAAAACTTCAGAACTTGCTACTACAGGTTTGCCGGACATAGGCATATTTTTCTCAAAGCATCAGTTCGTCCCTTAATAATTTTCTTTACTTATGTAAAGACCCCTCCAAGGCACGAACGTGTCTTACCTAAAATATGGAAGTTTTGCACAGTAAGAATATTATATAAGATGCTTGATATGGTCAATAAATAAATTAAGGAAAGAATTAAAACAATCTTTCATTCTTTTAATTATTTGACAAATTAAACTAGTCCAATAAGGAAAATATATGTATAAAATATGTTCGATATGGTCAATAACTAAATTAAGAAAAATTTTGATTTGTTAAAACAATCTTTCATTCTTTTAATGATTTGACCAATCAAACGTATCCAAGATGGTAAGTATATGTTCCTGTATATGTTGTCATAAGGTAGGTAATTATTGCACCTCGTTTTGGGTTTGGACTGCATTAGTTGAACACATTTTTGGCACATGTTTTGACATTTAAAAATCATTCTAATTTAAGAAAGTCAATAATTAAATAGTAAGTAAAAATATAAAATATAATTTACCTACACATTGCATATTAAATGTTCGGTAACTTTAGATTTACATTTTGAGAACTGTTCTTCAAGTAAAAATAATTATTTTGTAAATTATAAGAAATTCATGGTACTGAAGGTTGTTGGATAAATTAATGTGCATAATTATATCTTCTTAACAAAAAACAAGTCATGAAAATACTAGATCAGACTTACTGAAATCATGGTACGTTCATAATGATTAGCAAATCACGATTTGCTCGGACGTAAAAAATGTAGAAATCGTAGGAGATAAAATGAAGCTAGGTATGTGAATGCAAATCTCACTAAGACGGATTTTGCCCCCTACACCGGTGTTAAAAGGATCAAGTGAGAGTTTGTCTCCTAAGATACAACTTCTTCCAAAATTATAGCACGGTATTAATTTTATTGAACGAACCAACGCTTGATGCTCTTTTAAAATGGAAGATTTAGAATACAAAACTCAAAAAAAAATTGGAAATTATTGTGACATAATTGGAGAAAGAAAGGATTACAAATCAATTATATGAAATTAAATTGGAATAGGAAAAAATGGATCTAAAGATCTCTATTTATAGATATTCAAGTGGTTTTTTAAATGGCTGCATCTTTAACATAGCCCACACCTTTTTCGCATTAATTGGTTTGTTATACATCCTATCAAATGGTCAAGACATTTCATCATGCACATTTTAAATTGTCACACCCATTCTAAGCAACACGACTCTTTGTATGCATCTTTTACAATTGAATAGGCATCTATTGAAGACATATTCCAATTCACTATAAAATAACACCAATTATTCAAAAAATCTCCCGCATGAATGGAAGAAGTCGACTTAAAATAAGGAAGACAAAGAAGAATATAATTAAAATATGTTGCATCAGGATCTGTAGCTTTCGCTTCGAACATTCCCAAGTAATAATGTATCGAACTCACGACTAAGCAGTGAATGTAACGTTTTGAATCGTCAGTCATTGTTGTAATCCTAGACAATAGATCGAACACATTATTTTTCATATCAAACTTTGGTTCTCTATTGTGTTCATCATTTTGGCCTTGAACCTTCTTGGTTATGCAAGTGCACTAGAGAATTCACGTAGGAAAAATTTTCATAGAATTGGCCAAGTTCACATTCACATAGGTGATATTCTATAAAGAGTACCCTACAATACTCCACTTGTACTATTTACAAGATATTGTCCTTATTAAAAACATAATTTATCCTAACCAATCTTTTGTAGACAACACTTATTTGCATCATAGAAATGGAAAGGAGTTAAAACTCCGAAATACTTCCCATTGAGACAATCATAACTAGTTTTCCTATTGAACCTACTCCGAAATACTTCCCAGTAAGACAATCATAACTAGTTACTTTACACCCATTTTTCTGGATGCAAAGTCTATTCTCTCTAGATGACCCATTCGTAAACAGACCAGATAGGTTATTCTTAGATAAAACAATTAGAATTGTTCCATTTGAGAGTAATTGCTAAATATTATTATGTCGACAACGTATATATCGAGACTTACCATTACACACGACATTCTATGCCTTCTATTTGTAGCTAGCTATCTCGATCAAATGATGCAATAGGTACATGTGTCACCAGTTAGAAAACCCTTCCAAAATCTTTGAAGCCATCGTGCTTCATCCTAACTTTATTGAAATCTCTAAATTCTTTCAATTCTCAAGTTGTATGAGGATTTTCATGAAATAACTATATTATCAATAATAAAATATATTTACTATTAAATTCTGAATCCTTGCATTGAATATCCAATAACAACATCATGCACATTATAAGTTTAACAAGGTATTCACTAAAATGCTGCTTTTCATTTCAAATATTACAGCTTTTCATTTCAAATATTCTCGAATATTTCTAATTTGAAAAAAAAAAGCCACCCCACAAATCCTGGAGTGTGTCTGAACTTTAATTGAAAATATTATGCGATCATAACCCCACAATAATGGGTGAGATCGGCCTAACAACATAATATTCGTCCATTCTTTTCAAGTTCAATCATATGTTTAATTACTGAATAAACAATATTCCACCTTTAGTCAACAGATAAATAACTAGGAATGTCCATTTCTTTATTAAAATCCATGTACATTCTTATTTAGGACTCTCAATTCACAAAATAAAAATGAAAAGCCCTATTTTGAACTGTCATAGACCCAACTTTAAACTGGCCATTCAATTTGATCACAATCAACACATAGACCCAGATCTAATTTCCACGTTGTACCATATTGGTTGGGTCCCAAAATGGACAACTAGCATATCATAATTTGGAAAGAGAACATTTCGATTATCAAATAATAGACATGAATCTCTCTCTCTCTCTCCCAAGTCTGGAATAACTGTGTAGTTTCCTTCCGTTAGATCATCTCATGTCCATCTCGACTTTCTCTCTCATAATGTATTTTCATATAAATGCTACTAGACCGAATCATTGCAACTAGGCATGATGATTATTAACACATATATAATTTTACGTGAACTAGTTACAAAAATGAGAAAAGCTATTAAAACAAAACATAGTATTATTAAATTTATCCCGACTCTGAATAAGTAAAATCAGGGGCAGACGTAGGGATGTGAAACGAAATCGAAATATTGCATTCTTAGTACATGTTAAAGTTCTCACGGTCTAGTTTTCTACGTCATGAATTGCGTACAAAACGATCAATCGTAGCAAATATTATGACTTGTTAAAGTAGGCCGTTCAAAATTAGTATTTCGAAAATTTCGATAACATGATAACTTTAAAAATTCTCCAACGATCATACGCTAATTGAAT
>CAIGRM010000026.1:0-10435 GCA_903798335.1 Fraxinus albicans | reverse complement strand
CTTTCCTAGATATTGAATATTTCCAATTTGGACGTTTACAGTGCCCAAAATGGGTATCAATATTCGGCTAAAAATCTGGAATATAACTTCTGCGATTGGACATTGATTGTGATAATATTTTGATCATATTCCATTCCTTTTTGAGTTCTAATTCTATCCAATTGTCTCCTATCAATTTTTAAAGTATAATCTTTTGGTCCGAATCAACTATTGAATTTTTAATTTGATCCTCAAACTTTGGGCATTGCTTCATATTAGCTCCTTTTCGTTTGTTTTTCCTAATTTCCGCCATATTCATCATTATTGTCCTGCAAAACACAAATTATATCGAATTAAACTATATTCCACATGTTTATTAACAGTTATCCATATCTGTGGCCCAAAATTAGTGTGTAAAACACACTTATCAGTGGTTGTGGTATTTCTAATGTTCAGATTTCAAATTAAGATTAATTTGATACTATTTTTAATTGAAACCCTTAAAAATATTTCTATCAAGAATAACTACCAAGTCACCTTAAAAACACTTAAGTAATACTATCACAAGATCATGGGCAAAATCGTATGTTTCATATCCATTTATGAGTTCTGGCTCTGATCAAACCTTAACCAAAGCGTTTCCAAAGTCAAAAGCTCATGACTTATTACACAAAATATCAACTTTTACTGCTGCCTCTTATTCCATTCATTTTTGTGGCTGACTCGACATACATTCAAATAATCAACAAGAAACTTGATCATCGTACTGGTTCAACGACATACACCAGCAATATTTCCTTTATAGTGGGCCCATCAGCATGCCATTTTCTGGTCCCACCAAACAACTCATGGAAAACTCTCTTACAAGATTTAGACTTTTGTCGACCAAAATTATGGAAAAAAAAAGAGAGAAGTAAATGCTGTTGTGAATGTGATATGACCCCACAATAGCAAGAATGAGAAAAAAAAGTTCCAAAAAGAGTTAACAGTTGGTAACCATGTCAAATCACAACAATGAAAAAGGAAAAGCTTAATTTGAATTATGTACTGTTACTGATATTGCTTGCCTGCTTGCTCTTTCATTCGTGTATTGCCTGCCTTGTATAGTGCAATTATTTAGTCCCCCACATCACCCACTTCAAATATAAAATTCTCAAGAAAAAGTAAATTATTTTTGAATCCAGAGAAATAATCAACTTTTTTTTTTTCTCTTGCTGGCCGTTGACTGACTGACTGATTACTTCTAAAGCAATCTGATTTTGTCACTTTATTCTTTTTCACTTTCCTTTAAATTCACATATTTCTCTCTACTATACACTATACACAAAAACAAAAAAAATGAGTGATCTTCACTCCATTGCTTATAGCAGCCATAGCTCTTCCCTAGCTTGGGAATTACAAAATCTTGGAGTTTTCAACGCAGACACATCACAATGTAACTACACTACTTTTCTCTTTTCTTCTTCACCTCTCGTTTTCTGTACAGTTTCATTTTTTTTTTACTATATATATGTGTGTATATGAATTTAATTTAATTTTTGTTAGTGATGATGATGGAGAACACCCCACCATTTTTTTCACCTCTTGAAGCTGATTATTCAACGGGATATCTGCAAGATGCTTTGTTTGAATTCAGCTCTAAGCGAAGAAGATTGCTTTTGTTTGATGAAGATCAAACCAAAGAGTTCAACAATTCGATTGAGGTGATAATAAATTTTTTGATTATGATGCAGTACAGTGGTGTAGATTCTGAAAATCATTGTATACAGAACTGCAGGAACTCAAATTTTGTTCAGAATTCTTATCAAAGTTATGATGCATTTGGCCAAATAAGTAAGTGTGAAAGCATCAATCCATGTCTTGAATTATGAATAAATAAATTCCTATTATTGCCTGATTACAGTAAAATTTATGCATGCGTCTGTTATGTGTGTATATTTGCAGGTATGAGCAGATCAGTGAGCAATATGAGTGAGGATGCATCACTTTTCACTGACATGAAAACATCACAAGAGGCAATCTCAGCCTTTCAAACATATGACTCAACATCATCAATCTCATCACTCAACACTCAACCGACATCTGATAAACAAACCCTATTTTCTTCGGGTAAGTTTGTTCGCCTGGTCATTATTTTCATTTTTAGTCGACGTGGGATCTTACCTTAACGCACATTAATTTCAGGTGCGAGTGGCGAGAAGAGATCGAAGAAGAGAGTGATAGAAGACAAGGTTGTGTATCCATTCGATTTTGTTAAACCGGGAGGATTTGAAGGCGACGTGACATTAGACGACATAAATGAAAGGATTCTAATGCCTCCGAGTAGGCCGGTACGACATCCGGTAGGGGATTTTGCCTGCAGGCCATTAGTGTCATCTGCCGACGGACCGGGTTTGTCTGGTAAGGCTGTGGTGGCACTCACCAGAATTCACACTCAAGGGAGGGGTACAATCACGATCATTCGGACAAGAGGTTAAGGATTAAAATTACATATGTTTTTTTCAGCGAAACTGATTTCGAATCAATGTGCATAGAGTGTGAAGGAGATATATATATTTATCTGTACGTATAAACAGTATCAGTACTAGAATTTTGCCCAACCAAATGTTGTTGGAAAACGAGTTTCTCCCTTACATATTTGGTACACATTACTCGATAAAACTACATGATAACTACATATTTGCTGTTTGCCAAGGTAAATTAGAAAATCATGAACAGTATTCCACTTTTGACTCTGATTTTCTTTAATTCATCTCATTTTCAAACCTACATTAATTCATGGGATACACAATTTTCATTAACAAAGTGTTTGGTGTAGATTAAAATCCAATTTTAAGTGAATTATGATAGAAGTTTTTGAAATTTGCGGTTGAAAAGATGTGGGATCCATGAAAGATGTGGTTGATATTGATTATTTGACTTTAATTTAGATTAAAATCTGATCCAAACATGCCCTAAATTTTCAATCGTACATTCATCAATTTTTATCAAAATCTAATGAAAGTATAATTTTTAGTTAAACCAAACGATGGCTAAGAATAAAAGTGAAGTGCAATGTGATCAAATTAAAATTTTCTATAAGGTTTTTTTTTTAATTAACGACTAATGAAAATGGAATAATTTTATCGAATTATTTAGGTCAAGTGGAAGAAAATAAAATTTTTCAAAGAATACTATCATCAGTTTAGATGACACGAGACTGCACTAATTTATTGTGCAAGGAATCCGATCTTGCCCATTTTCGTTCATTTATCGTTGGAGAAATAAGAAAAAATGGCAAACTTTGAATAAACACACTCGAGAATTAAAACTTATGTATTTATATTAATGTGTTAAAGTCAATAAAATTGAAAAATATATTTTTGGCATATTTTTTTTCCGTATTTTCTTTTGTTAATTAATATGTGGAACCTAACTTTTGAAAAATATGCTAATGACGAATTAATTAGATATATCCAATTGACCATATTATATAAAACTTTAAATCGAAGTCAAGTGACAAAAAATCAGTGGGGGAGGAGACGAGAAAAAAGAGAGGCACGTGACTAAAGTCAGGTGACCTGATTTTTGATTTATACAATAATAAACTAGGAGAAGGTGAGAAGGTCAAACATCCATCTTCTTTATTTCTTTCAACAAAATGGAATAAGACCTTAAAAATGTATAGCATTGGAATTTGTTCAGCAATTTATTAAGTACAGTTTGACAATGGTTATTTCAAAATTTCTTAATTTTGAAATACTTATTTTTAACTACATATTTATATAAGGAAAAATTAAAATCACGGTACTAAATATTTCATTTAGTAGCAGATTTTATCCAAACCTTTCATTTGTATCATCGACAATACCAAACCTTTCAAAATGTCGTAGTTGAAGTCTAAATGAAAGGAAACCGTTAGTTGACCAAATAATTAACATTGAACATAGTTTTGACTAATTCTAAAAGGATAAAATTGTAATTTTACATTTTTTCATTAAAAACACAATTATAATATATTAATAATTAAATTTAAAAAATATAAATCAAAGAAAAAATTGTTTTCTTCTCCTTCCCTCTACCCCATCCTCTTCCCGTTATGATTCAATTTTTTTGTGATGATGAAATATTACAAATGAGCAACTTTTTATATCATTTGGTACATAAGAATTAGTTACTAATACATGAATTTAAATATCTACTAAAATTTATAGATACATGAATAGAAATAAATTCATCTATAATAATTATAAATTTATGTAAATTAAGATTCATTGAATCTAGATTAATGTGAATGTTAATTAATTGAGAATTAATAACACGAAATTCATACATGATAATGATTTTTTAGTATTTATTACATATTGAAAAACGAAAAGTAATATTTTACATGTAAGTCCAAAATTTTTTCCTACTTTTTAATCACGCATTTTTTAAAAAACTTATTATTCAAAACTCCATTTTCTCAAAATAATGACCATCAAACGTGGGCCAAAATTTGTAAACTAGGCCTCCAACTGATACCATCTTCTCGATTCCTTCTTCCATAACTTGAATTCGGAGAAGGAAAAGATAAGTGGGCATTGTAAAAAAATGTGGTAAAAAATCCTTACTAGAGTCCGATCACAATGACGGAAAAGATTGAAAAATAATTACAAACCTCCCCTATTTCAATTCTTGCCCCGTCTAATCACTTGAGATGCTGAACTACGATTCTTCTCTTTTTTAATTCTAGTGATGGGTTCTTGAGGAAAAAAATACACTGGCTTGCTTTTGTTGTGCTTGGTTTGGGATTCCATTCCAAAGAACCCATCATGAACTCAAAAATCGATATATTGACATAGGTCTATCATGTACTTTTTCAATGTCTCTGAGAGCCAACAAACGAAGTGATATTCAAGATTGGGAAAGAGTTTTTTTTTTAAATAATAATAGAAAGGGGCACCCTTTGAAGGTATATCACATATCTATAGATCCATTGAAGCGTGTGGTTGAAAATAAAATTTAACCATTTATAAATGTTATCAAATGGACACTAAAACATCGAAAGTCCGCTCAATCACTAGAAAATGAAGGGACGATAGGTGATCAAAAGTTACATAATGCTCAAGTCTATAATACTGTAGCTTGAAGTGATCTTTTCACACTTTACATGAATGGAATGACCTTGTAGTTATAGTAGTTGAAGGTTTAGTTGGACCGTCTACGTCTAACTTACTAGAAATATTGTAATAGTTAATTGAAATGATGACGTGATATAAAAAAATCTCTTAGTGCATTATTTTTAACGTACATCTGAGAAATCATATCCTGAGATGAATTGGGCTTTTGAAATGCCACATGGACCATTTCTTTTTGAACTTAATTACATAGCCTTTAGTTTTTCCCACTTGTCGGCTCGTCCGAGTCAACGGATCCGATCTTAGGTCCACTAGTCGTATCATTTCTAATGATGTGTGCACTAGTCCTCCCTCCTTTAGTATCAAAGTGGGTCATAGTTGGGCTTCGATTAATTCTAGCTAGTCAAATTTGCCATCCTCATATGTCCCCAATCGAAGAGTGGTTAGAAAAATTAATATCTTCAATTGGTGCCGTCTGTGAGAATATCTATTATTTATTTTAATTCGGCAATTGAAATAAAACTACAAGTTTGGTGACTAACTTTGTATGGACTTTAAATGTCACAATTCCTCTGTCCTCGTGGCATTAACGTGCAGTTCCCGATTTGTATTTTTGTACAAATTGTAATAATTGAATATGAATGCTGCAATTTTTTAGAAATTTCACCAATGAGGCAACTGCTTTGACGTCCGCACAGAAATAGACAACTCGCATTATTACCTGAATTTCAAGGTACATAGATTCGAATCCAACAATGTTATTATTTTATTTGTCAGTAAGTCAATATAATTTGTTGGTGTATAGTATTTATCATCAAGTGATTGGACTTCTTGATTTATCACGAAAATAATTTTGCAATATTAATTTGATAGTAGATTATATAGACCCCCATGAAATATATGATCATAAATATGATTTTCATTTTAAAAAATCATAAAATCGCTCGTATTAGCAAAGCAAATATACTCTTCCATTCGTCTACAACATGTTTTGGTCAAAAAATGACTGCCGAGGGAAACATTGGATTTGACTTCTCATGCTTCAACAAAGTGTTAACAACTCTTTCTTCTCGTTCCCAATACTAGAAGGACAATCAATTAGAATGTTTCTACACGTTTATAGTCTAGCTTCATCTCTTCTTAGCCGATTGCTCAACTCTGTTGTTGGTCAACGCGATCAGTTTAGGTTGGTTTGGAACACATCTTGATCAGCTCCTGTTTTGGTCTCTTTTCAGGTGCTAAATCAACAGGCGCTAAATCAACACTCGACTCTGTTTATTTTTTCACACTCAAAAAAAAAAAAAAAAAATACAAATATGCTTATAATCAACACCCTTTTAAGCATAGTCAAATATGATGTAAACATTTTTGTCGTGGTGAAATTTAAATCTTCCAGTTAGATTCAAAAGAAAAAAGAATGGTAGTGTTTCACAGTTGTGTGATTTGGTCATAGCATGTGCAGCCAATGCAATTGGTTGAACATGAATGGAGTGATTAGTGTGTGTTCTAATGGCCCTTTAATTAATACAATGATTAGTTTGTGCAGGTGAAGGAGCTTTTGACTTTATCCACCAAATCAAATTGGTTTAATATTTCTTACTATTGTTAACTTTTTCCAAGACAAGAAGATTGGATTTCCAAACTACCATTGACTTTATGCATAAGAGGTTTCCACTTTGAATTATTTTGCTAAAGAGTGGAGTGAGAAAATTTGAGTATTAAGTATTCTTTACCACTATTTAAATAATACTTGAAATTTGAACATGGATAAATAATACAAACATGAATTATATAGTGATGTGAACCCTAAGTTTCATATTTCGAGAGTACTAGAATGTTCCAAGAAACTAAGAACATGTTTCGAAAGTGTTTATAAACAGTTTAAATTATAAATATATTTTGTGGATCCTCAAAATGTGTGAATAAAAATGATTTTAGTGTTTATGAACATGACCCAATCATTGATATCGAGGAACCAATAGTTTCACAATTTCAATTCGTGAAAGAACCACTATGAATTGATTGTAAAGAAACCAAAACCGAAATATCAGCGAAAAAAACTATATTTTTCGAATGATATATTCATGGTCAACGACTGCAATAATCATCATTATGTGGCAGCTTGTCATTCGAAACATTAATTTCTTACAATTCTGTCTGCTCAAAAATGATACGCTAACACCTAAATAACAAGTTGTCACATAAAAATGACTACTACAATGCAATCGTTGATTATAAATGACATTATTCAAACTTTTCTAGTGAACAAAATTTTAAGGAAGGAAATTGATGGTTCGAAGCAGCTGGAACAAAACGAGTGTGTGTTCGTTCCCGGAATTGCTGAATTGGCATTTTGTTATGACGAGTACTAACATACTCGTGATGCACCCGTCACGCTGAGACTATCGAAAGTAAAATGCCCAAAACGAATAAACAATACTGAACCAAAAGATTATTCCTTGATTTTCGTAAGAATATTTTCTTTGCTTTCCCAAATCCCAAATGTATTGCTGTAGAGAATTGGATTCTCTTCATTTTCATAAAATATTGTCCTTGGGATTTTATTTACTTTTTGACAAAAAAAAAAAAAAAAATTTAAAATATTTTAAACAAATGTTATCATGAAAGTAGCAGTGATTATGATTGCAATTTCGTGTGGGCCCAATGAACCGGCAAGACTCGACGTGTAAATCACTTCCAAGTTCCAACTTTTATCATTGTCTTGTGGATAAAATAATTAATGGTCCAGCCGTCGTGTGACAAGGTTGAATTTTTCTTTGAATTCTGCTGCGTGTACAGAAACTGTACACAACAGAGACACACAAGACCGCACACAAGTAGGTGGGGCCCACCATTTTTTGCAATATTTAAATACACTGTGGGGCCCACTGTTTTAGTCTATTCTGACCAATTTCTAGTGTTTCTTATTCTGTACAAATGGGAAAAGCCTTGTTGTTTTTAATTTAGCCCCTGTTTGGTACACATTATTTTTTTCATTCTTATTTTTTAACTCATTTTCAACCACACATTCTTCAATAAATTAATATTTTTCATCACATCAATAACTTTTCCTTCATTTTTAACCACATATTCTCTATTAATCTACTATTCAATAATACATTCTTTCAAAAGAATGTATCACAAACACACCCTTAATGATAAATATAATTTAGGTGCCGTATAAAACCAATTTGATTTAAAATCATATCATACTCTAGAAACGACACGGCACTTTGACGGAGCAAGGGTTTTTGTGTTTAACGAAAAGTTGTGACAAGGTTTATTTGTCGTGTGTGACTAGATATTTCGGTGTCTTGAAATTTTAAATAGCAATCAATTATTTCAATAATCGAGTCGACTACACCAAAGAAATTGGGTCGTGCTATTCGTACACGGGCGTGCCCGTGTACCCGGCCCCACGCCCCCCACATGCAATAGGGGGGCCCGCCCCATTATTTTATTCACCTCGGGCCCCCCTCATTGTGAGGGGGGCGGTGGGGTCGTGTACTCGGGCGTGGAAACGCTCGGGTACAAATGGCTTTGGCCAAAGAAATTATAATGCAAAGATCTAGTCGAGTTAGAATAGTGACTTGGAATATAATGATGAACTCTTCAACTAACTTGCATACGAATGGTCAATTGCATAGAAGAGAAGGGGGGGAAAAAGGAATTAAAAAGAATAAAAATCACGTAGAAATAATATTTTGTACCCTTCTTTAAAAATTAGGTTGTTGTGGGCCAATAGTTTATGATTCAAAATATAAGTCATGATTGTTTCAGAACAAGAGTATTATTGTTAGTGCATCCACGGATGAGACTTTATAAGAGATTGTATGAATGAGTTCGTCCACACAAGCTTTAATAAATTTAAATTTTTTGTTGGTGATTTGGATTTTTTTTCCTTTACGATATGATAAAAAAAAAAAAAAAAANTGATGTGATGGAAAATATTATTTTATTGAAAAATGTGTGGTTGAAAATGAGAATTGATTTGAGAATCAGAAACAAACAGGGCCTTAATGTCTAAGGATATGAAAATATATGGCTCAATGTATATCTCAATTAATGGAATAATTTGTTGTGTTCAAAGAAATATCTTGAATTGAAAAGATTTTATGAACACAATAATATGGTGGCTGAATCTAGAGATCAATGAATGATGATTTAGATCTTCAAGGAACTATCTATATGGAAAATATGATTCAACACACTTTTGAACGTCTCAAATGGTGTATATTTATAATGTGTAGTGTTTGAGATGAAAAGGAATTCAAAATCAACTTGAAAATCGAATATTATTGTTTCTCGAATAACCAAGTCACTCGAGCTCCAAGCAAACGGCAACTAAGCAGTAGTCATTATTTTTATCATAACTTTTTTTCTCAATATCCGATTAAGGTGATTCATAGTATGTCGAAAAACTAACTCAATGTGTTATAATTCTTATGGAAGTAGTATTGTCCAAATTTCAATGTTTTCCATGTGAAAAATGCGTTGCAAATTGTGACTGAGAATTTGGACCATAACTTATGCGGCTCTTTGACATTCTTTAGACTTATAATTGCATTTCAATGACCAAATGCGATTTTCCTAAACATCTTCGACTCCTTCAAGACCTATACTACCAATTCCAACTCTTTTGCTATGATTAGGACTTAATAACTCATATTTTGACTTTGATTACAACTTGATAAATTCGTAATATAATTAATTATGATATGATTTTGAATAAGAAAATTGCCATTTATAATTTGGATTTAACAAAATCAAGATTTTCAAAGGTTTAAGGTAGGATAACGAGGTGCAAGTGGTTTGTCTCGTTTAATTTTATTGTTTCATGTTGATAAATGTTATGCTAACGAATTGATATACTATGATATATAATAATAGATATTCGATACAAATGATATGATATGTTATTAGCTCTTACCAGATTCTAAAGATATGATATGAGGGGTATGACTATTTTGATATGAGAATTGATACTTTTATTTGAGATTGCACAATATTCGTGTCATACTGAATATTCACATATACTCACAATTTTTTCTTATTTCTCATAGGTTAGAATTGATCGTTAGTTTGGCAAGCGATGATGTGATTTTACTGGATTCATTGGACTCGGAAAATCTAATTCGGTGTAATGTGACTGAATAGTTTATTTCTAGCAGAAATTTTAGTTGTTTTTATTTATGGACCACTTTCTCTCCCGAGACCAAGTTTATTGGATTATGAACTACGAAATATAAAATAGGGAACAATACACAAATAAAGTATTTACTTTTACCAATTTCAAAAATCCAAAAACAAGTTTAAAAATTCACAAATCAGGTTTTTTAAAATTTTAATTAATAATT
>CAIGRM010000001.1:0-40980 GCA_903798335.1 Fraxinus albicans | reverse complement strand
ATGTCGAATCTCTAAAATTACGTAGGATATGATACTTTGTGTATTAGAAAACTCTTAATTGAGTTTTATATATTTATAGATAAACTATTTTGAGTTCACGTGTAATCTATTGTTTGGATTACGAGATAATATTTTGCACGTACATATAAAGTATGTCAAACAGGTTGAGATTGACTCACTCACACGAGCAATCACCTCAGACATTTACGAGTGTACTAAGATGAGACATAATGATCATGTTGTGTACATGAACTAGTCACCTTGATGAGATTGCAACAAGTAATCGAAATGAATTTTGCTAATCCATTAAACCTGTTTAGTAGCCACATCGAGTTCTCGATTTGAGATTGCTTGGAGGAATAAACATATGGAGAACTCAAGTTAGGTATTGAAGAATACATGAATCAGGGTCATATAAATTCTTTGGGTAGTTGGCAATCATGACTTAGATTATAGCAACAACTTAGGTGGAATGATGGTCAGATCGACTGATCAAACTCATTGTCCAAACATGGTGGTCACAGAAATCAAGGTCAAATACTGTAACATGAAGGGAAAAAGGACAGCAAGCCCTTGATTGGAGGCTTATAAATAGGAGCAATGGTCCCTTAGAAAAAGTCGAGTTGACCGATCTCTTGTAGTACACAACCAAAACTCTTTTAATAAGAATCTCTCTTTTTTAACAATATTCTAGTAATTAGTCTACTAAATATACCTCCAGTAGTTTTGGCCCCAGTTTGGTAGGGATTAAAATATATTTTTTAATAGATTTTAGTAAAAGTTGATGAAATGTATGGTTTATAAGTTATGGGTCTCATGAAATATGTGGTTAAAATTAATTATTAACTTTGACTTTGATTAAAATTTAGATTTTAGTCCCTACCTAACAGAGGCTTAATAATTGTCTGTCAATTTTAATCATCAACAATTTGAAGCTAGGAGGGTCTTCATAAAATATTCTACATTATCAACATTCTTGAGCATTCGAACGATACTCAAGGCTAGGTGAAGGACGGGTATAGGAAACGTGATCTCAGCCTCATTACTGTCTCGTTTAAAGTCCATTTCAAAATATAAGTTTGTGATCATAAAAAAAAAAATTTAAAAATCATCATCATTTCTAAAGAGAATATGGATTATACATTAAAATTGAAAAAATTAATAATTTTCACCAACTAAAACTTGAAATAAAGCCTTCCTCTCCCCTACCCAACCTTGCCCCGCCTTAAGAAGAGATGGAGATGGGGTAAGAAAGGGAAAACTCAAATAAGACGAGGGACACGAATGAGTGTTCCAATCCTGGACCCATCTTGTTGACATTTCTATAGCGAGGTCGAAAATTTCCAACTTATGAGAACACTATAGAACGCCTTCGAAATGTTGTCCAAAGAATTAAGAAAAATCTAATCGCCACCACTCGAGTGATAGAGACCGAGGTGAAATCTTCTGCCAAAGACAAAAGTAAATGACCACCTATTTGAAGAAGTATTCAATCCTCATAAAAAGATTCTAAAACTAGGACGGATGAGGTAAAGAACACTGACGAGTATGTTTTCACTTACGAGTTTTATTCAATTTTAACTTAATTGTTGGTTAAATATTATGAGTATAGAACATTTTTGATATGTTTGCTAGTGTTGTTTTAAACGTATGTGGAGGTGGAGTAAAAATGGTGCCAAAGTCAATAAAAGAGCCAAATTCAAGGAAAAATGAAGCAAAATGGCGCCTAGGCGCCATACTCGGAGCGCCCAAGCGCCGGAATTAACTTTTTTTTTTTTTTACAGAAACTCAGCACCTAGGCACTAGAATCCAAGCACCCGGTGCTATGAAGAGACAGCAGAAACAGAGATTCAGCGCTCAACGCCTATGCACTACACAGGAAGGGAACAGGGCGCCTAGGCACTGCCTCCTAACGCTTAGGTGCCGTTTTAAATTTTAGGTTTATGTTGTTTTGGTCCGCGAAAAGCCCAGAAGAAACTCCAAATTTGGGCAGAATGTGTAGGGGTATAAAGAGAAGAAAAGAGAAAATTTTAGGAGTTCCACACATTGAGAAAATAAATATACAACGAGAGATCGAAAAGCAAAATTCAAATGAGGAAATCAAGGAATTCAAGTTTGAAGCATTGATTGGAAGATGAAGAAGATCATGGTATAATATTAAATTATTTTCTACATCTTTATTCAAAGAATCCGGTGATATATTCAAAGACAATTTCTTGTGTTTATTTTCACATTTTGAGTAACTAATTTTCATATTAGGGCAAACGATGTAATCAACTTGTGATCATTTATTCTTTTATTCTAGATTTTTGTGATTTATTCATATATGTGTTGGTTTTACTATGAGTTTAATGTATTGAATTAATTGATCACTAATTTGAGGTTTAATGTATTGAATTAATTGATCACTAATTTGATGACTATGTGAGTCTCTTACGAATCAAGAGGTAGTTTGAGATTTAGATACTAATTTGATGATTATATGAGTCTTTTACTAATCGAGATGTAAGTTTGAGATTTAGACCATATAGTAGAATCCGATAAATTAGTGTAACATGTAAAGATGTCTATACTAATTATTACAGACATAATATAAATTCTTAGAACTAATCTTTATTTTAACTAAGGTTGATTCACATAGAGATATGAAATTGAATTAGTTAAATAGACTAAATGAGAATCCAAGATGGGTAAATTGAATACAATAGAAGAATTCAATTGAACGCTGCATTAGGTTATGAATCTTGAATTAAGAATTAAGATAATCAATAGTTGAAATTGATGTGCCCTGATATTTCCCATATTTGAATCTTCAATTGACCGTTGTGTGCAAAACTTTGATATTTTCAAATAGTTAGAAGTAATTATATAAATAATCACAACTATCATAATTATTTACTTGATTTTATCAAATAGGAGTTAGAAAAATTGATTAAGTCCTGAAGTATAGATCTCGTGGGAACGATATCTGAACTCAAAGGTCCACCATACTACTTATTACGATATCGTACACTTGAGATATATAAATCAACAACAGACATCCCACTCCTAAGGGGACGAACCACTAGGATAATTGTAAGTGTTTTTGATAGACTAGGACTACAAAGTCCACTCCTCCAATTGACAAGTTTGCAGTGAAAAAAATAATCAAGCACACTTTGAAAGCTCTCCTAAACAAACTAAAAGGAGAGTTTGAACACGTAATGAATCATTCTCTTCAAACGATATTTACCGTCACCGAGATGAGTGCTTGAAGTTTTTAATGACAAATAGTTTGTAAGAGCAAACAAACTTTAATCCAAGCTAAAATCAAACAATCTGAACTAGAAATAAGAACTTGAAGAAAAACTATAGAAATCTGAGTTTGATCTTTGATTTGGATGTAAGTATATGGATTTGATGTTAATGATATGTTTTCCAATGTGAAGATCATCCATATATATTGAACATCAATCATCATGCATGAAATGTGCCAAAATAAGCCAAAAAGGTGTGAAAATAATAAAAGTCATAAAGGTTAAAATTTTGAAATGGGTGGTCGGGCAGTTCAAATTCGGGCAATCGCCTAGTACATACAATTTGCTTCGTGTTCCCAAAAGAGAGCCCGGCCAATTTTATACTTCTTCCGTTTTTTTTTCCCAAACCGTTTTTGCATCCGCTTAACATTCTCTCATCAATGTTTAATCACTCATCATTATATATTGGAACAATATTACAACATATACAATTAACCGAGCATCATAAAATTACACAAACACGATTTTGGATAATAATATATCACTCGAATTTCGATTGAAGAGATGAAAAGTAACCCTTGACTCTTAAATTTCTTCAACAATTCTCGAATGATCTTCTTTTATTTTCTTCCCCCTCTTCCAAAATTCGAGTAAAAGTATCGGCATGTTTGTTTCAGATTAAAATCAAATTTTAATTTAAGTCAAAGTCAAACAGTCAATATTAACCACATCTTTCATAGGTCCCATAGCTTTTCAACTATACATTTCAAAAACTTCTATCATAATCTACTAAAAATCTAATTTTAATCTCCACCAAACACCTACTGAATTTGTGTATGATTATATGTTTGTGAAAAAAAGTTCTCTCTTTTGCATTCCAGAAAAATCCTTTCTTTATAGTCCCTAGATTAGGGTAAAATTTGTGCACCATCCTCATTCCACCAAAAAGTCTAATGAGATGAGAAAGAATTGAAGTCTACCTCATAGCCATGCGATAGCACAGTTTGATATTTTCTTCCCAGTTCAAATCAATACATGAATGTCCTCTTCGGTTCTGCTTAGTACACTTTACTCCCCATAATCATTTTTCCATCTGCCATCCAAGATCGAGTTTTATCCTAGAATAATCAATATTTAATCCAAATTAAGCATCAACACAATAGAGGTAACTCGTAATCTATCCAGTTTCGATGGCCAACTGATAGGTTTTTGGATGAACACATCTAGAGGTCCTTACAGAGCATTTTTATTAAAGGTTTGGGACTTTCGCTGCACTTTTTGAAAGATTTAGGACCTCCAATGCCATTTGCCCTTTCTAAAATTGGTCAAATTATGCCTCACGATACAGCAGAATCTCACAATGTTGACTCATCAGCTAACTCACCAGAAGAAGAAGCTGCACAATCAGCATTCCATAAGTAGCTCACGTTCAGCATGACTCAGCTCCTTATTCCAGATTCTTCTAGTGTCTTCCTCTGTTTGTCAATTTGTTATTGATTTGTTAGTTGTTATTCTATAAATAAGGGTAATGTATTCACATTTGTTTTAATGAGAAATTGGGTAAATTTTCTTCTTCTTCATTCAATTTTATCGTGCTTCTTCTCTTGGCTTCCTGCACACATAATTGCCTGCTTCAATAATATTTGGTTGATGAATTTCATATGGTATCAGAGCCATTACATTTTGCTGTAATTCTCTTTTTCAAAATCAGATAATTTCTCTTTAATAGAAGTTCTGTTCTGGAATTTCTTGCCCTAATTTCTCGATTTCAACATTTTTTTTTATTATTCATCAACACTTGAAACATGACGGGTTCAGCAGAATCTCATTCTAATCCGACTGATGATCCAACCAGCCACTACTATCTACATCCTAGCGACAATCCTGGTGCAATGATTGTCTCTGAAATCTTCAATGGAGACAATTATACCTCTTGAAGTCGATCAATTTCCATGGCGTTAAGTGTGAAAAACAAATTAGGCTTCATTAACGGTTCCTTGAAATCACCAGATCCGTCCGCTGGTACTATGTATAATTGTTGGGTTCATGCAAATGATCTGGTTTTATCCTGGCTATTGAACTCAATCAGCAAAGATATTCGCCAAAGTTTGCTATATATTTCCTCAGCATGCGAAGTATGGAATGAACTCAAAACTAGATACGTTCGAAGTGATGGACCTAGAGTATAGCATTTGGAGAAATATCTCAGCTCTATCTCTCAAGTATCACAAAGTCTCACTATGTATTACAACTCGTTCAAAGGTATTTGGGAAGAATACATTAGCTACAGACCTCTGCCTAAGTGCAGTTGTGGTAAACCTTCAAATTGTACATGTGAGATATTGAAGAATATATCAGACACACAACAATAAAATGCTATCATGAAATTTCTTATTGGACTGAATGAATCTTATTCTGCACTAAGAAGCTAACTACTGCTAACATCTCCACTACCATCATTGGTTCGAGTTTATGCTCTTATGCTTCAAGAAGAAAGTCAAAGATATCTACAAAACTAATCATTCCAAGAGTCATCTGCTATGACAGCAAGGCAACTTTATGGGAAATTCAGTAGACCTCCCACCTGGAAGGATAAGAAGAAGCCAAAATGCACTCATTGTGGATATCTCAATCATACAGCTGATAAATGTTTTCAACTGAAAAGATATCCTCCTGGCTGGAAAGGACCTAAAGGTCCAAGGATCTTAGCTGATACATATGTTGCTTATGCTGTAAGCCTGGGCCAATCTGCAGAAGATGAGGGACCTAGTAGTTCCTTTAATCGAGATCTCTTTCAAAAATTAATGGCATTTTACAAGTCCCAACAATCCAAACCACTTAACACCGCGTCTTACAAGATATCTCTTTCTATTCTAAAACCGTTACCTGGATAATTGACACAGGTACAATGGACCATATGGTTTGTTTACCCATGTACCTTACCTCTATTGACTCAACCATAACCAGTAACGTCCACTTGCCAAATGGCTCCTCCGTCCCAATTAGCCATATTGGGAAAGTTAGAATTTCTGACAACCTTCTCCTTGAAAATGTTCTTTGCGTACCTTCTTATTCATTCAACTTAATATCAATCTCTAAGCTAACAAAATTTTCCAATATTCATGTAATCTTCTCTCCATTTCATTGTCTTATACAGGACTTGGTCAGTATGAAGACGACTGGTTTTGCTAAGGAAAAAGATGGCTTAAATATCTGTATGACTACTCAGGACAAATCTGAATCTCTACCTAGTACCAAAAGCCCCACAGCATATATCTCAACTCATTCCAATTACCTCTGGTACTGCAGACTTGGACACATATCCAACATCAGATTGTCTAAGATTCCTAGTATTTCTTTTCATACTCCTTGTAAAACTTTAGATGATTGTGAAATCTGCCCCTTGGCAAAACAGAAGAAATTACCCTTTCCAGTTAGTAATTCAGTGTCAAATAAATTTTTTGATTTGGTTTACTTTAATATTTAGGGCCCTTTCCATGTACCCTCTTTCAATGGTTATAGATTTTTCCTCACCATAGTTGATGACTACTCTAGATATACATGGGTTTTCATGATGCAATCTAAGTCTGAAACTCGCATCCACATAAAGAACTTTTACAAAATGGTCATTACACAATTTAATACCAAAATAAAGACATTCAGCACTGACAATGGTGCTGAGTTTCTTATGACAGAATTTTATAATTCTTATGGCATTATTTACCAGAAGATCTATGTCGAATCTCCACAACAAAATGGTGTTGTGGAGAGAAAACATCAATACATCCTACAAGTAGCTAGGACTCTCATTTTTCTATCAAATGTCCCTCTCACATTTTGGAGTGACTGCATACTCACAGCAGTTCATATTATTAACCAGATACCATCCCCAATTCTGGACAATAAAACTCCCTATGAACTACTCTTCAAAAGCCCACCTGATTATGACCATCTTAGAACATTTGGATGCCTACGTTTTGCCAGTACACTCAGCGGCCACAGAACTAAGTTTTCTCCTCGTACCACTAAGTGCTTATTCCTTGGTTATCCTCTTAGTTGCAAAGGGTACAGAGTGTATGATCTACAGAATCAGAGAACCTTTGTTAGCAGAAATGTCATCTTCCATGAATCCACATTCCCCTATAAAAATTCCTCACACCACTCACCCACTGATCCTCACATATTCCCCATACCTAAGCCATTTTCGATCATTCATATCCTCACATACCACCAATAAATCAATCAGCAGAAATCGAGCACATATCAGCATTGATCCAATAACATATCAGGTTTCTCCTACTTCCTCTTCAGACAGTGATTCATCTACTCCTCAAGCTCCTCCCATAAAATTCACCAAAGCTAAGCATTTGCCTTCCTATTTGACTGAGTATCATTGTGATTTGCCTTCTACTTCCAGTGCAAACCAGTCCTCCTCACTGCTGGCCAATCCACCCACTTCAGCTAAGCCTTACTCCATTTATCAAATTTATCTCTACAAATAGACTTTCCCCCAAACATAAGGCGTTTACTGTATCTGTTTCTAGTGTTTTTGAGCCTAAGTTCTATAACAAGCCATCAAATTCCCACACTGGCAGGATGCTATGAATTGTGAGATTAGAGCTCTTAAAAAGAATAACATGTGGACCCTCACTCAACTGCCACCTGATAAACACACAATCGGCTGCAAATGGGTTTACAAAGTGAAATTTAAAGCAGATGGTATAGTGGAATGGTACAAGGCACGACTAGTTACCAAAGGCTATACCCAACAAGAAGGGCTAGATTTTTTTTGACACTTTCTCACCTGTAGCAAAAGCTGGCCTCTGTTCGTGTGCTGTTAGCTGTTGCGGCAGCAAACAATTGGTTTCTGCATCAATTAGATGTTAACAACACGTTCTTTCATGGCGACCTACATGAAGAAGTGTACATGGAATTACCCCAAGGATATCCAAATCTGATTCATCTCGTGTCTGCAAGCTAAATAAAAGTCTGTATGGGCTAAAACAGGTGTCTCATTAGTGGTTTGCTAAGCTTACTTCAAGCCTAACTTCATATGGCTTTCTCCAATCCAAGTCTGACTCATATTTATTAATCAAGTCTACTACTGATTCCTTCATTGTTCTCCTGGTTTATGTAGACGACATCCTCCTTGCAAGCAACAATCTTCACGAAATTCAAGTCATCAAGTAATTCCTGGATGAACAATTCACAATCAAAGACTTTGGTGTATTGAAATACATCCTTGGTCTGGAAATTGCTAGATCAGAATGAGGAATCAGTCTTTACCAATGAAAATATGCCTTGGAATTCTTGAAGATTCTGGCTTCATTGGTTGTAAACCAGCGGCTTTCCCTATGGAATCTAATCTCAAGCTGAAATTCGAAGACGAAGACCTCATTCCTGATCCATCTACCTATAGAAGGCTCATTAATCGATTAATATACCTCACTATCACAAGGCCTGATCTAGCTTATTCTGTGCAAGTCCTTAGTCAATTCATGTCCAAACCAGCTCAATCTCATATGGTTGCTGCTCACAGAGTCCTTCGTTACATTAAAGCTACCCCAAGTCAAGGTTTATTCTTTCCTTCCAAATCTGATTTATACCTTAAAAGCCTACAGTGACAACGATTGGGCCGGCTGCCTTGAGACCAGACACAGTGTTACTGGAATAGCCATATTTCTTGGAAAATCCTTAGTCTCAAGGACATCCAAGAAGCAAACCACTATTAGCAGATCCTCTACCAAAGTCGAATATCGGGCTTTGGCATCCACAACTTGTGAAATTCAATGGTTGCTTTATCTCCTACATGATTTTGGTGTCACTCATCCACACCCTGCCCTCATATACACAGATAGTAAATCAGCTCTATCAATTGCTTCAAACCCTGTCCATCATGAAAAAACCAAACACATCCAAATTGACTGTCATCTTGTTCGTGAAAAACTACATTCTGGTTTGATAAAAATAATCCACGTGCCTTCCCATCATCAAAGAGCGGATATTTTCACTAAACCACTTGGCTTAGTTTTGTTTCACACCCATATATCCAAGATAGGCATTTTAAATATCCATGTCCCTCTTAAGGGGGGCTCTCACAATACAGTAGAATCTTACAATGCTGACTCATCAGCTGACTCACCAGAAGAAGAAGCTGCACAATCAGAATTCCATAAGTAGCTCACGTTCAGCATGCCTCAGCTCCTTATTCTAGATTCTTCTAGTATCTTCCTCTGTTTGTTAATTTGTTATTGATTTGTTAGTTGTTAGTCCATAAATAAGGACAATGTATTCACATTTGTTTTGATGAGAAATGGGATAAATCTTCTTCTTCTTCATTCAATTTTATCATGCTTCTTCTCTCGGCTTCCTACATGCATAATTGCCTGCTTCAATAATATTTGGTTGATGAATTTCACATTATGGCCAAATACAGACTTATAGGGTTCAGTAAAGCCTATTTTTTTCTTGCTTCATTATAAATGGAAGGTGGAATCATATGCCCACATACAATTCCCACTTTTTGATCATGTTGGGAACGACTTGTGAATGAATTCATGAAACAATTCGAATTTTACGAACAAAGGAGAGACGAATTATCAAAAGAGTAGAAAATGTAAGAATTTCAAATAAATCTCTGCATATTATAAAGTTAAGATTCAAAATAAACATGAAGGAAAAGGTTAGCAAAAACAATGGCTCCAATAAAAATACACATAAAGTTGCCATGGACTGGTAATTCTCAATGGATGATGATGGAACATGAAAAATTGCACACTTTATTATATTCCTGCTACCCAATGGATGATGATGTAACATGAAAAAATGCACACTTTATTCCTGCTACCCATTAGACTCTTGAAGAAGATGTAAGGCCTCATCTTTGATTTCTCGTCTCTAGATTTTGTAGTATATGCACATTCTTAATTTGTCTGATTATCAAAATGGGCAAAGTTTCTTGTCTCTGTCCTCTATGCTGCTGTATCAGGCTCTTGTAATGGTTTACATCTTTTTGTTATAGGAGTTCCAAGCGGTACAGAGAGGGATGTGGCTGATAAAACATTGGCTATAGACGACTGTGAATGGGTCCCATGAAACTTGGAGGATGATAGAAAGCTCGGGTTGGTGTAGCAAAAGGTGGATCTCCTTATTGACAATTATTGGAAGCGGGTCATATAAATTTTTGGCCTAAGACCTCAAGTTGGGTTTTAATCATCGAACTATCATTCAACTGACAATCAATAGGTTTAAGTACAAATCTCACTATTCTACTGAGCTTAGCATTCATAACAATTCACGAATATAGATATCATGTAATTCAATAATTCCATAATGTAAAATAAAAGTATAAACATGCACACTCATCCAGTTATGACATATACTATGATATCACAAATTAATTTTTTGAAGAATAAAACTCACATCATTTAAGTTTTATTATACAAATTCTCAACCTTACTTTAATATATGTTGCAACACAATTCCGACAAATTGAAAGTGATATCAGAATTCTCATATTCTGCTTATAAAAAAAGTCCCAAAAATATTTACGTGTTCCATTAGCTCATGCTCCAGATCCATTTATTACTATCAATAAACATAGTTTTTTAAACAAGTTCCATAGTCTTTACTTTTCTAGCATTCCCTCAAAAGATGTTATAAGTGTGTTAGACCCACTAATATATGTTCCAGCACAAAAATTGGAAACAACTTATAATGGATCACATAACTTAATCAAAGACTCACACAACTCATGAACGTATATAAAATGTGGTATTTTAAATATTTTTAGAATATATTTCATTTTCCAAAAAAATGAGAGCACCTCAAAAAATAGCTCATACTGGCCAAATACCATTTAATAAATATTTTTGATTTTAAAAAAAATCAGAATTAACTCAAGTTAAAAAAATATTTTTAATACTTTTTACAAATTTATTTCAAGCATTAAATACAAAATAAAAAATATTTTTAACTATTCAAAAATTAATTTACTTATACAAAAAAATCAAGAATAATACAAGGACCAATCTACAATTTTTAAGAATTAAAATCGAGTTCCTCACGCACCCTCACATGCGGGACCAATCTGCAATATTTTTTTTAAAATTAAAAACTTTTTAATTGATCATCCCAACAAATTTCAACGTTCTGAGTTCATCCGTGTAGTCAGATTTTACAAAATCAAGTTTAAGGCCACGTTTGGGACATCAACAGATCTGCCCAAGAGTGAAAATGACAAAAAAAAAAAATCATGCAAAATTTTCCACTAAATTTCGAGATATTATAACTTCTTTCATTTTAGAGCCAAAATTAATGATTTTAATATCGTTGAAAAGGTCTTGAGAAGATTTATCCAACCAACCAAATGGGAAGCATAAAACATTGTGTAGAAAAAGTTATGATGAGATGAAATTTCGAATTTTACCAATCTTCTTGCAAAAAATCAGATTTACATCCAAATTTCGAGAAGTCATAACTTCTTCATTTCAAGGCCAAAATTAATGATCTGTATAATGTTAGAAAGGTCTCGAGAAGATCGATCTTCATGTAAAAATTCAGATTTACTTCCAAACTTCAAACTCTCATAACTTCTTTGTTTTAAGTCCAAAATTTAAGTTCTTTATGTGATTGGAAAACTTATTAAAATACCTTTCTAACAATACTAATTTTACTGTATAATTATTAATTTATAGAAAACAGTAAATTATCAAAAGATGCCATTAAAGACCACATAAGGTTTCAAAACTTAACATATAAAATTCATAACACAATTGTATCATATAATGGCGTATTTAAGCATGTATTACAGCAAGGAATTCAACCTTATGGCTCTGATACCAATAAAGTAATTCGAAACATACTTTAACATAAATTTCAGGTCAATATGCTTACTTGAAATGGTGAATTTCAAAATCTTTTAAATGGTTGAATCACCTTACATTCCAAACTCAAAAATCTGTAATTTCTTGCAGTCCAATGGTCTCAATCCAGTCACAATGAAAATGGTGGCAATGGTTGTGATGGTTTTGGGGTGGGTGAGTATGTGTGGGGTGGATGGAGAAGAAGAAGTTGGTTTTTGGTTTTTAATTATTTGATTTTAGTTATTTTATTACAAAAAATGTAAAGTTACCATTTTAACATTTTAAAATTAGGGTATGTTTGAGCCACATTATTTTGGAAAAATATAATTTGAAATAGTAGATTGATGAATAATGTGTGATTAAAAAGTAAAAACAAAATTTGAATTTGTTTGTAATATTATTTTATTGAAAAATGTATGATTGAAAAGAATAAAGAAAAAAATGTATTTTAAAAATAATTGAGATCAAACAAGAGTTTAATGGTTAAACAACTTAAACTTGGCATTTAGTCTTTCCCACAAAGAAAAATCATGCAGTGTTCCAACGACTATTCTATTCCATTTTGTACTCTATTGCAAGTTGCAACCTTTTCTCATGCCCACTATTTAGCTTCTCGCGAGTATATGCACGTGGACCGAGTGACCGACAGCCTATGGAAACCAAAATTACGTTCCCACAATGAAATTTCTGAAATAAACTTAATTTCACGTTTTTATTTTACTCATTATCGTTATTTTCAAAGTATATTTTTCTCTCTATTTTTCAATTAAACATTCTTCAATATAATAATAATACACGTAAATTCAATTTTTTTCAATAATAAATTCTCCATCAATCTACTATTCCAAAATGCATTCTTTGAAAAAATGGCTCAAACATGCTCTTCATATTATTTTCTTTTTTAATAATTAAAATTCAATGTCAAGACATCTAAGAATTAATATTTGAAGGGTAAATAATAAATATGTTAATCTAGAAAAATTAAATGTTAAATTCTGTACTTTGTTGATGTGGAAAATATCACAAGTCAGCCATTAAGTATTGGGGCAATTCAATTTTCAGGTTTTAAATTTCAAAATCCAAAACTCAGTTATTAATTAATTAGTTTAAAATATTTTATTAATTAAATATATTAAGGTCACAATTATACAATTAACGATCACACGTGCATATTTATAGGTCACAACATTTGTTGGTCATAATAAAAAATTTTGATATGTCACAAATCAAGAAAGTTATAAGTCATAGTTTTTTTTCCCGTCACAAAATTTCAAATTAGTTGGTCATAAATTATTTTTTGATCACAAATTATCGATTTTTTAGGTCACAATTAAATAATTGGTCACATACCACCACCACCACCAACACTACCATCACCAACATAGCCCCACCGCCAACAACACAATCATAGACACATCCTCAACAACTCACCACCACCACCAGCCATTTCACTTTCGACAGTGAACTAACAGCAGTGACTCGAACTGAGCGCCACACAAAGATTTGAGCGTCGGCTTTGGGCGAAATATTGTTCAGATCTAAGATCATGGGCACAATTTTGGCTTCAGATCTCAGATGCAATATAGGAGCCTGAGGCTGCGACCACAAATCGCCACGTAGAACCTAGCCTTAACCTTCGCGACGTCGCTTTCCGTCGAAGAACCTATAGAGGCGCATGGTTGCAACTGTGCGAGGTGACGTTGCGCCTTCGATGTCGCAATGTGATGGTGGTGTTGGGGAAAAGGGTGGATGGTTGTGGTGAAATGGGTTTGGGGGTGGAGGGGGGAGTGGTGGTGAAAGAGAAATGAGTTTATGGTATATGACGGCGACGAGGGAAATAATTTAGGGTTTGTATTGGGGTTGGGATGGGTAAATTTTATAATATTATTAATAATTTAATTAATACCTAATTTTTGATTAAATAAACACTTTTTGAATTGGAAAACTTAAAACACTTATCTATATGTAATTTTCTCACGTTTAAATCCAAGCCCAATTTTTTGTGTATTTATTATTATTATTATTTTTTTTTTATGTAGTAGTCCAATACAAAAAATCTTTGTTCTCCCTTGATTTCGTCCGTCTAGTTTGAACAGTGTTTCAAACATGCTCCAAATGACATTTTTATTTTTCGATTCAAGTAAAGACCGCCAACGGTGGAATCAAAGATTTTTCACTGTTCAAATTCCATTTCACTTGCGACTAAACCAACGGCGAAAAAGTGCAGACCAACAAAAGTCCAGTGGAAGCTACCATCCTGTGCCACGTGTCCGGCTTAGAACATCCCTGGACCCACACGTTGACAGAAGGGAAAAATGGACACATGTTTTAATCAAACGTAGAATTGATGAAAATTCTATGCATCCCCTCCAAGAAAGCAGCGACAGGTGACAATTTCAGCAATATGCCACGAATCTTCTTCAAATTCCTCTATATAACCACGTAAAAAGGCCCTACCTCCTAAAACCCATAATTCATTGTACCAAAACTCAAAAGGCCGGGCCAAATTGAAATCTTGAACCACCACCAATGGCATCCACTAGAGTTCTAAGAATTTCTAGACCTTTAGGTCTAGGCTCGTCTCGTTTTTCTAGTTCTTCGTGTTCATCAATGGTGTCAAGGTCTATGGCACAAATGTGTTTAAGCAAAGCAGGATTGAGTTCGAAAAATATGTCAACTGGTGATGGTGGTGGGGGTGGTGATGAGAAGAAGACGTCGGTGAAGGCCATTGGCGGCTCAGCTTGTGTGGTGATATCAGAACCGAAGACGGATAAAGGGGTGGATTTGGCTTTGTTAACAGCAAATGCTTCAGATGTAATTTTGCAGTGGTGGATTATGATTACTAAACAAAGGCCATGGAAATTCAATATCCAGATGTTCATTGAAAAGGTAAAACAAGAATCTTGGAATTCTACACTAATTGTTCTGAGAAACTATGGATTTTCATTGAATCTTGTTTTTCAGGCTATAGTTGACTGCAGATTCTTTACATTGTTTGCAATTGGAGGATCTTTGCTTGGTTCAGTATTGTGTTTTGTTGAGGTAATTGAGTAGATCTTATTCATGAAGATATAGATTATAATTTCTTTTGAATTTGAATCATTAGCAGAAAAATATGTTGTCTATACAGTTGACAAATTTCAACAATTTTCTTCCTTAATACTGTCTAGTACTGATTCTATCGTACCAAACTGTTTATAAAAGTACTAAATACGATGAAAATGTCTTTGCAGGGTTGTTTCTTGATACTACAATCATATTTACAATATTTTCGCGCAGTCTCACATACGATGCAGCAAGGACATGTTGTACAGCTACTAATCGAAGCTATTGGTATACTGTTCCTTTTCAATTTCGATTTTACTTCTTAGACATCATTTTAGATTATTTTTTGTAGCTGAAATGTTAGTGTAACAATCTAATATTTGATGACTCAATTGGTTGCAGATGTGTTCCTAGTCGGAACAGCAATGCTTATTTTCGGAATTTCTTTATACGTCATGTTTGTGGGTACGAACAATCTCAAAGGCAAAGGATCACAGCATCAAAGGCCGAGCTTGTTTGGCAATTTCAATGTCGAGGTATTTGATGTTGTGGATTATTTAACTCTTATTTGACCCTCATTTTCTAAAACTCATTTTCAACCACATATTCTCCAAATTAAATAATTTTACAAGTGAAATCATAATTCTTTCCTACTTTTTAACCACACACTCTTCAAAAAATCATTTCACTTAATCTATTATCAAAAAGTCTCTACCAAATAGGAGTTTAGTTTCTTGTTTTTCATCCCCGTAGAAAATATATGTATTAGAATGTCGGGGTGTTCAAATTTTACACGTTTTCCTTTCAGACAATTCCATCACGGGTAGGAATACAGTCTGTTATGCAAGCAAAGTCGAAAATGGGGCATGCAGTGATAATGATACTTCTAGTGGAGGTGTTGGAGAAATTCAAGAGTATACCTGTGGTTACTGGTTGGGATCTTGCTTGTTTTGCTGCAGCCATATTTGTTTCTTCTGCTTCTATATTTCTTCTTTCCAGACTTGCAGTTGCTGGCACTGATACCGGTAACTAGTCGAGGATTTTATCAGAAATTCGTTCCCATAGAACATCAAAGCAGTTTTGCAGCCAGTGCATGCAGACGAGCCCTCCTGAATTTGTATATTTTTTTAAGTAACTTTAATAATCAAGCTAGATAAATACAGAATATCAAAACATCTATTAGGTTGTTATAGGCATTTTTTTTTTCTTTATTTTTTGGTTGCTTATTTTCTATGTTCGGATTCATGTTGTCAAAACTAAAGCGCCACAGATGAATATCGCATCCTTCATATATAGAATATATATACCTATATTATATGTTTCATGTCCATTGTAGTTAAATATATAGGCTAATTCTTGCGGTTCTAACGAGTGTTTTTAGTACATAATACCGTATAGAATAATAAAAGAAGATTTAAAGTTTATCTTCTTTAATCATGTCCAACACTACAGGGTCCAATGTAATGAAACAATGGGACATGTAAGCATCCAACAAAAGAGTCAAAATTAGGCAATCCAAATTACCTGAGGCAACCCACAGCATAATAAACACTTCTCATTACACTAACAAAATCCCGAACTCCATCTTACCCAACAAATATGCTTAAAGAAGATCAAAAGAAAACAACTGAAAGCAGGTGACATGATTTCCATAATGCATTTATAATCCTTCATAATCAACCAATGGAACTCCGAAAGCTGACTAATATTAGCAACAAATAAGTAGATTTTAGTGATGCACAGATCTGTCGATATATTTTCCCTCAGATAAAAGTGGCCTTTGAATGACTCATATTTGGGACTCGGAAAAAAAAAGGAACTTGAGAGACAACTCTACAATCCAAAACTGCTACTGCCGAGTTTACAAGAGGAACTCCTCTACATGGATGCCAAAAGATCCCTCATTTCTGAGACAGATGGGATGGTCTTGCCTGGGTAAATTTTTGCTACAAGTTGTGCAAAACTGTCGTACTTGTCAAGGAACTCCTTCTGCCAATAGTTTACATAACATGATTTAGGATTGGACTAATACCAAAATCATATGCCCATATTCAATATTCAGAAATTTTAAAACTAAATTGAAGAAATAAAAATTCGAAAAAGAAGTATGTAGAGTAACATCCGAGATAAGCTCTGTTGTCCCCATTTTGCTATCTCCCTAATAAATTTTTGACACCTTTGGAGTTCAACTCTTATTAGCAAATGGGAGGACGCCAACACTAACCCTACAAATGACATCAACTTTGAAATGACTTATTCCCATTTCCTAATAAGAGCTTAACCACCAAGGTGTCAAAATTTAGTGGAGAACGGCCAATGTAACATCATAATAAGAAAACAAATCTCATCTCATCAAACATCCCCAACAAGTGATATACAGCCTAATAATGGGAGATACCATTTGAAAGCTATGAAATACGGACACGGATATGACACAATTCAGACACACTGGCATGTGATCAAGATTGTAGGACGTGCACACATCAGGGACACTTTCCTTAAAATAATTTTGTTATAAAATAGAATAGTCCTTGAATTCTTGGAGGAAGATGAACAATTTTTGAGTCTTTTACACTACACTATCCCCCACTTAAATTTTGACATCTCGTCACATTTTTGAATATCAAAAATTTAGTGGGACATATTTTAGCATGTTATATATATATCCCACACTTCTTTGGTGGTAAGTAATGTCTTTTACACATTTAAAATTGCTAGAAAGCTTTTTCAAATTCAACAATTTTATTTTCTTCTGCTAAAATATTAATTTACATACAAAAAAGGAAGAAAATCCCATAATTTTAAAACTAATTCCAAGGACTTAGACATAGTTGATAAAAAGGGTAAATGTCAAAATGAAAGCATGGTGGCTTAACATGCACAAAAAACATTATCCAAAATAAAGCGTACTATAGAAAGGAAAAAACAGAAAAAAGAAACTTTCATTTTCGAAACCTCTAGAAAAGAACACATTGTTCAATTGTATAAAAATAACATAATCATGTTTTAGTATAAAAAGAGAAAAACATTATTTTCCTCTAAAGCATATACAAAGCTGAAAAAGTAGATGCTGAAAAAAGTAGACGACGTTGTCAATTCCCATTTTATCCTTATTTTCATTTTTCATTTAGCCTATGTTCGGCCCCTATTTTTACAAAAACTTATTTTTTCAAAACTCATTTTCTCCCATAAAATAATTTCACACGAACCGAAAAGTTATTCTTCTTTTTTAACCATACATTCTCCAAAAAATCACTATTCCAAAATACATTTTCTAACCAAAATGGGCCTCAAACGGGGGATTATACCTGTTATCCAACCTCTTGTGGTATATGTGATAAATTGATAATACCAAACATTTTGGCAGAGATCAACAGTTTTGCCAGATTTTGAGTATTAGCATAGGATAGTGGCATTGTGTTATCATGGTTTAAGGTTTCACCCTCCTATCATATAGTTATAATCAGTGAAATAAGGTGCTTAGTCATGCAATTTGTCGATTGACAACCATATTTGCCAGATAATTTGCAACCTTAATAAGGTGTACAGCCTCTAACAGGCATATACCTTGCATTTCTCCCATAATGAAGGCAACAGCTCCTCTGAGGCTAAATTCTTCTGCAATTTCTTATACATTGTACTGATGGACTTGTCAACCTAAAAAGTTAAAATATGCTTTGATAAAATATCTCTCAATGAAGATGCCATATTCTGAAGGTAAAAAATTGACATACCCCAGATAAGCTTGATTTTACAACCTTCTGCAGATCCACTTTTGAGACTCCCATCTGGTAAGGGATCTGAAAGTTTCAAGATTTATGTCACTACCACGGATAACTTTAGTTAAACATTTGAAACAAAAAGTGTCCATGATGCAGAAATGATGACTTAAGACTTAAGCTCGTATGCATCTCAACCTATGCACTCGAGCAAAATATGTGTAATAAATAATTGTTCAAATCTGCTTGTGAGGCCACAAAGTAAGCTGATTTTGACAGTGGGTTCATGGTGTTGCTAATTGGTCTTTTGCTAATTTTTTTCTAATCTGCTTTTCAGAATACAGGATTATTATTAACCAACCCCTCCAGAGTAATTAAATTACGGTAATATCTTCAATCATGGAATCTTGAGAAAATATCATATAAAACTTTTTCTCTAAGTATATTTCGATGGGAAATTTTACAGATGATACCATGTATAAAGGGTGATTTAACACTTCATGTACCATAATTTGACAAATGAGAATAAAACACACACACACAAATTATAGGGTGTGTGTGTGTGCGTGTGTGTATGTGAGAGAGAGAGAGAGAGATTACAGGTCATATACCGTGTTGTTCACTTGCTACTATTTCATAGTGTAAAAATCAGATATTTTGTCAAATTTTAAACGAAGAAAAAATTAAAAAGAAATTACTGAACATCTTGTATATAGAGTGATTTTACACACACGTTGTGATAATAATATCATGTCACACTTTACATGCCAGAATTTTAAAATTAAGATCTTGAACACAAATTTCTATAGCACTTTTTTCTTCAATTTAAATATGATGTTTGATCTCATGAATTAACAAAAAGAAACTTAATCACGTCTCTAGGTCACATTTCAAAATTGATGAGAGATATCCCTTTTTTTTTTCTTTTTTTTTGCTTATGTTATTGTTGACATTTCTATAATAAAAAATGAACTTGAATTACACGATTTATAAAATAGACATTTTTATTGCGTGAAGTTCACAAGATCAAATCAAAGATCTAAAATTTTCAAATAATGGCCAAAGTGTTACAATATGTTATGTACATGGTATGATTTGTAATTACAACGTAAATATATTTTTCTATTTATCTTATATAGACTTAATGGAATATATTATTTTTTACGAAATACTAGTATGTATAGTCCAATTTTTGGAGAACCTAGTGTAATTACATTGCGTATATTGAGTGTGTGTGTAAAGTTTCCTTCTGAAAATTACATTTACATACTATTATTAATAGATGTTAGAAAACTTGAATGGACATTAAGAAATGTAAGCATTTTGGGCTCAGTTTAAGGACACTTCTTCACGAAATATATACTAATTACCTCTACCTAGTTCTATTTTCTGTTTATGTTTGACTCGAAATCCTTTGGTAACTGAAGTTCTCATAACTAAAGATGGTAAAGTGGTAACTAATAAAAGGTTATTTTGTGATAGTTTAAATTGAATGATGTTAATTTTGCTCCTCTGCTATGGAGATTTGGTTGAGTTATGAAAGATGATAATTTATGTGGCTATGAGTTATGTACTGTTTGCAGCCTTTTTTTTAATTATTTTGGCATGTTGAATTTAAAACCGACTCCCAAATTATGGAATGTGAAATATTACGGGACATAAATATACAGCGTTTAATTTCCAAAAGCATTTTGGTATGTGCATACCATTATTATGGTATATTTATAATATTTTCTATCTCTAGCAAAGAGTTCATATAATGTGTTATTTGTTAGACACAATTCCACACAGTACATGAATGTAATTTACAGACATCTTTGAGCCGACTAGAGGGGAACTATGGAGAACTTCAAATAAGGTAGAATCCCTGAATTAATTGGTTCCTTTCTTGGTGCAATGAGTGAGTTACCTATTTGGGTTAGATTTGCTTGTAATTACATTTAGCGTTTCCTTCCTTATTCTGACCAAATCATCAATGTGCATATAATGAGGTTAGATGTTCAATGAAAAAGATAAAAGAGAAATTTTTTTCTTTATCCTAACTTCCTGTAGCCTTCGAGCATAGTTCCGGTGATTGTAATTCTTACTTTCTTGTACAAAAGCATGTTTATAGTTAGAACACAACTCAAGGAGGACAAAGGTATTACATGCAATTTGCAGACTAACCTCTTCTGGTGCGATCGTGTACATTAAATCCTCAATTCTGCGAGCAAACTGGAAAAGCCGTTCAAATTGCTGCATTTAAGAAAGTAACACAAAAACACACATAATAAGTTAACGTACAATCAAACTATAAGAGGAAATTCAATAAAAATCCAAGAGCACAATATACAAAGTACAACAATCACCAAATGAAGAGAGTAACTTACAGTGTATATGATTGTGCTGATAAAGCGTGTGCAAGCTTGCTCATAAGATTCACTTGCTTGGTGATAGAATTTCGCTAAAGTGGGCACAACATTGGCCAGGTCATACAGACTGCACATTTTCAATCAGCTGGTGAATATGATATATCAAAAATAATGAGCTACTCTCAAAGAAATTTTAGGATTATAGAGTAAAAAATATCACATGAAACATTAACATATGTGTACATCTGAAGAGGACGATACCTATTCTGAAATGCTGCATAATTTTCTAAGAGCACAATATCTTCATACTTTGAATCGGCCTGAGCGACCTTATCCAATGTCACAAACATTATGGTGACCTGTGAAACAATTTTTCTAAAACATCTCACCCTAGTCCATTGCATGCATAAATTGAGAAGAGGAAATCGATGAACTGGTAGATACATTAAATAATCAGAATTATTAGGTTACCAAGTTTCATAGAGACTACTGCAAGTTAAACCTGACCTCTTCGGACTTGTGAAAGTATGAACAAGTAAACACGATTTTACAAATTGACTATTATTCTTTTTCTGGAAGTACATTCATACTTTTTGTCTTATAATTTTCAAAAAGTAGTCTTGGAGATACTTAAAATAGAACTCTCATTGAATTACATATAGAAATCCATAAAATTAATATCGTATAGGTATTCTTTATACAAGTCTAATGACCCAAATCTCTATTCAAGGTTTAACTAATCCGGGCTTTGAAAAATACTTATCAAAAAAAAAGATTTTTATTTGGTTCTTAAGAATGTTCTGACAAAATAATTTGAACACACAATAAAAAATTATCTAAAATTGTGGATAACTAAATGCACAATAGAATATGATAGAAATTCACATCACCAAAACTAAAGTGTCATCGTTCTGTGTACGTTTATTGACTATTAAGAAAACCAAAGTGATGCTTCAATGTAGCACACTAGCACTTGCATTACCAAGTTATTAAAAAGTAAAATGAGCACATAGAATGGAGATCTCGTTCATTATTTCAATAAATTAGGAAATATATTAATGAATTTAAAACCAGTTATATCTAAGCTGAGCACTTAGATTCATATCTCAGAGAAAAAAAATAGACATAATATTAAAATGAATAAGAAAATGTTGAAGTTTTCTCATTATAGTAATCATTATCACCTAGTACATTTTTTTTCCTTATATTTCAATATGAATTATCAATGTGACTAGTACGGTTTACTATATTCACGAACTCTAACTTCACATAGAAGGTTTATAAAAATAGCTAACACATGCAATTTGTAGAAGATGAGAACGAGACTAGGGAAAAATATTTTATATTCTTTTCCTTACTTCTATGTACAATGAACAATCCCTTTTATAGTACACAAGGAATATATAAAAAAGGAAAAAATAAATTTCCTGCAATCTCTAACAATCATAATATTCTATCTATAGAAACTAGAATCAACATTAATCTCCCTCAATAAATCGTAGATTTCATCACTCCCCTTCAAGTTGGATCATAAATATTAATCATATCCAACTTGCAAATGAACTCATCGAATTTCTATCTGGGTAGTCCTTTGGTGAAGACATCTGCAATCTGTGTTTGTGTAGGAACATAAGTCATGCAAATAGTTCCTTCTTCAACCTTTTCTTTAATAAAATGTCTATCCACTTCTACATGCTTAGTTCAGTCATGTTGAACTGGATTAAGAGAGATATTGATTGCTACTTTATTATCACAGAAGAACTTGATTGGTATCTTTATAGTGACATGTAGTTCTTCCATAAGCTTCTTCAGCCACAACCCCTCACATATTCCTTGTGCAACAGCTCTGAATTCGGCTTCTGCACTACTTCTGGCTACTACATTCTGTTTCTTACTTCTCCATGTTACTAGGTTTCCCATAGTAGACCTCCTATCTTCTATCGAACCTACCCAATCTGCATCTGTGAAAACTTCTACCTCTTGCCTTTCGCCCCTTTTGAAGAGCAGCCCCTTTCCTGCGGACCCCTTGAGATAGGAATCTTATAGACTGCTTCAAGGTGACATTCCTTTGGAGAATGCATGTGTTGACTTACCAAGCTAATTGCAAATGCGATGTCAGGTTTGGTGTGTGATAGATAGATTAGTTTTCCAACCAGTCTCTGATAGCTGTCAATTTTTACTGGCTTTCCTCCATCTTCAACTTTCTTTCCCACATCCACTAGTGTATCACTAGGTTTACATCCAAGCATGCCAGTTTCAGATAGAAGATCAAGTACATACTTTCGCTGTGATACACTAATGCCTTTTCGGGACCTAGCTACTTCCATTCCCAAGAAATATCGCAGTGATCCCAAATCTTTTACTTCAAACTCAGTGGCAAAGCTCTTCTTTAATCTTTCCATTTTCACTATATTGTCACCTGTCAGGATAATGTCATCAACATATACGATTAGAATAACTTTAGTACCATTTTCACATAGTCGAAGGAACATGGTGTGATCTGATTGTCCTTGATGATATCCCTAACTTCTCAACACTTTTGCAAATCTATCGAACCACGCTCTTGGTGACTGCTATATAAAGATTTTTTCAGTCTACATACCCGATTTGTTTCACTTTCCCTGCAAAAGCCTGGTAGTAGTGTCATGTATACTTCTTCATCTAACTTTCCATTCAAGAATGCATTTTTGATATCTAGTTGCTGAAGTGGCCAATCCAAATTTGCTGCTAACGATAGTAGGACTCGAATTGTATTCAATTTTGCCACTAGAGCAAATGTTTCTGTATAGTCAATGCCGTAAGTTTGTGTGTATCCTTTTGCCACTAACCGAGCTTTATACCGTTCAATTGTTCCATCAGCTTTGCATTTCAAATTGAAGACCCACTTGCATCCAACATGTTTCTTTCCTTTTGGTAAATCCATTATCACCCAAGTTTCATTTTTTTCTAATGCCCGTATTTCTTCCAAGACTGCTTCTCTCCATTTTGGAATTCCCAAGGCCTCCTGAATTGTTCTTGGGATCACAGTATTGTCAAGATGGGTAGTAAAAGCACGAAAGTTTGTAAATAAACTATTATAGGACATAAATTTTGAAATCGGGTGGAGAGTACATGACCGTGTTTGTTTTCTGAGAGCAATAGGTAATTCTGTGTCAGGTACCTCCAATACTTTCTGAGGTTCTGGGGTTACCATCGGTTCTGACTCTCTTGGTACTTCAGATGTGAGATTCTCTATGTTCTTTGATTTTTGCTTTCTTGAGTAAACTAGTATCTCCTTATCATTTTGTTTCTCTACGTCTCCCCCTGGATTCAAGTTCCCTTTTGTTAATGGCATTGGTATACTATGTTCGGATGGTGAGATAGGTACAGGGGAGGGGAAGAGGTTGAAGTCAAATAACCGATCTTCATGAACATTCTCTCCCTGAAGATAGGTTTTTCGAAAGTAAGGAGTATTCTCGAAGAAGGTAACATCAAGACTTACAAAGGTCTTTTTTGTAGAGGGGTTTTGTAGCCTTTTTGTGTAGAAGAGTATCCAATCATGACACATTTAATAGCTCGGGGATCAAGTTTCCTTCTCTGATGAGAGTGAATATGCACAAATGCAGTGCATCCAAACACCTTTAGGGATATATTAGAGCTGAGTCGGGACGTCGGGAAATATTTCTGAAGTTTTTGGAGTGGGGTCTCAAAATTTAGGACACGACTAGGCATTCGATGATTAAATAGGCGGATGTAAGGATAGAGTCCCCCCAAAAAGTCTTAGGCATGTTCATAGTAAATAATAGAGCATGGGCAACCTCTAGAAGATGTCTATTTTTTCGTTCAGCGATTCCATTTTGTTGAGGAGTGTCAACGCAGGAGTTTTGATGGATTATTCCGCGTGTTTGAAGGTAATTACCCATGATAGTGTTAAAATATTCTGTGTCATTATCAGTATGTAAAATTTAAATCTGTGTGTGGAATTGTGTTTGGATCATGGAATGGAAGTTGATGAACACGGAACGGACATCAAATTTATCTTTTAGTAGGTATACCCAACAAAGTCGAGTGTGGTCATCAATAAAAGTAACAAACCATTTTGCTTGAGTACGGTTTGAGACTCGTGAGGGACCCCACACATCACTGTGAATTGTTGTGAATGGTTTCGATGGTTTGTAAATGGATTTTGGAAACGACATTCGTTGATGTTTTGCCAACTCACAGATTTCACATTGAAAATGAACTTGTGTTTTATTCATGAAAATAGAGAGAAATACACGTTTTAAATAGTTGAAGTTCGGGTGACCCATCCTAAAATGCCATAACATAATTTCACTATCTCTAAGGACAGACGCGGAATCATAATTTCACTATCGTCAAAGTAGTAGAGCCCTTTACTTTCCTTAGCACTGTCAATCGTCTTCTCCGATGATAGGTCTGAAATACACAGTGAGATGGGAAAAATTTAGCGGAGCAATTGGACGTTTTTGTTAGCTGACTTATAGATAGTAAATTGCACGATAAATTTAGAACATGAAGCACTGGGTTTAAAGTGATAGAATCAGAGATTTGGATACTTCCTTTTCGTGCAACAGTTGATAGGGAACCATCGGCAATTTTAACCTTAAGATTACTGGCACACATTGTATAAGAAGAGAATAGATGGTAGGAGTTAGTCATGTGATCAGAAGCTCCTGAGTCAATGATCCAGGGTGTTGTGGATTGAGTAGTGGATTTCAAAGCATTCAAAAAGTTACCTCTGTGAGCTAAAGAGCCTGAAGGATTATAGTTATTAGCCTGAGTTGAGGGTTGGAGGCTAGAAAACATTTTGTAGAGTTGCTCCATTTGCTCTGAGTTAAATGCCCCATTGGACTCTTTGGATTTTCCTGTTGAATACTCAATAGACGCTTGATATCCTCGATTTCTGTAACTTTGCCTCGGTTTCCAATCTGCTGGTTTTCCATGCAGATCCCAACACGTGTTCTCCTTATGTCCCGTTTTCCGACAGTATTCACACCAGGTCGACCTTTTTATTGTTTTGAGTTTGGCCCACTAGTTGACCCTTTTGAATAAAAGCCCACTACTCTAGGCCCAATATTAGAGTAATTGGGCCCATCATTAATTTTGTCCTCTTTGTGAAAATAAGGTGGCCCATCTTTAACATTTTGAGGAGGCCCATTAACTTGTGACCCATGACCCATCACATTTAGGCCAGAAGCTTCGAGCCCAATCCCAGCAGCCACACCACTGATCCCGTTCATCATCACTTTCCGACGATTTTCTTCTCTCCTAACTTCGGCGAAGACTTCTCGCGGCGACGATAAGGGTTTTTGATTGAGTATCCTACCTCGAACATCATCCAATTCACGATTAAGCCCAGCCAGAAATTTAAAAACCTTTTCATTCTCCAATTTCTTCCTGTAGTACACGCTGTCCTCTGGGCACTTCCATTTTTCTTCAATTCGAGTCTAGTTCTTGCCATAAAGCCGTCATCTCAAGGTAATAATCAATTACCTCGTGTTCTCCTTGCTTGATTTGCCACAGCCTAGATTAAATTTGGGGTACATCTCTCTCATGGCTTCCTAGACGTTCTTCGCGGTGGGTAAGATCAGGTACGTTTTTCCAATTGCTGGTTTCATGGAATTGACGAGCCACGCAGTCACCATGGAGTTCTCCGATCGCCATTTTCGAAGAAGAACAGTGTCTGTTGAGGTTGGCATTTTCGTCTCACCTGTGAGGTACCCAAGTTTTCCTTTTCCATCCACAATTAGTTTGATTGACTGTGCCCATTCTCTGTAATTCTTCCCGTCTAATTTCTCTATCGTGAGTTGGAATGAGGAATTTTCAATTCCTCCACTCACAGTAGAGGTGATTTCTGCATCGCTATTAACAGACTCAGATGTCATTGAGCCCCTGTTATTGGCTGCAGTGTCTGTCATCTTCCTCACTCTGATACCATATAGAAGATGAGAACGAGACTAGGGAAATATATTTTATATTCTTTTTCCTTACTTCTATGTACAATGAACAAGCCCTTTTATAGTACACAAGGAATACATAAAAAAGGAAAAAATAAATCTCTTACAATCTCTAACAATCATAATATTCTATCTATAGAAACTAGAATCAACATTAATCTCCCTCAATAAATCGTGGATTTCATCACAATTCATGTAAACATTAAAAAAAGAGAGATAAATTAGGTGATGCCAGACAGATCAATCCATAAATTATTCTCATGCAACAATAGACCTACTACCTTCAAACATAATTTTGTCAATGTGTTCTTTATTATTTCCTTTTCCTAGTTTTAGAACTTACGTTCTTAGTTTACTTTCTGTTAGAATTAGAAACTATAGTCCTATTTTCAGGGGTGGGGCAAGAATCTATTTAATTAGTGGGAGCATAATATAAATAAAAATAAAATTTTAAAACAAGATAATAAGACGTATTAGAAGTATCATATTTTTTTGGTTTATTAAAATTATTCCGTATGATTTTTCATAATTTGAAATAGTTGTATGATGATAGGATTACACCCTCTGACCTTATTTAAAACAAATCAAAACATTCAGCGAGTCAAAATCAGCAAATCACCCCTACATAGGTGTTACATAAAAAACATAATTTAAATCTTGTTTGTGTTGTTGAATACATTTAGAATCTTATTTGTATTGTTCAATACTGTCTATCAACCATGTCTTAATTCTTTTTAGTACAATAATAAACAATTTAGATGATTAGTCACGTTTAATGTCAATACTAACATTTCATTAAAAATTCAAAATATCTTGCTAACTCGTTAGCCCACTTAAATTTAATCACAGCACAATTTAAATACATAGCTTGAAATTAAATAGAGCTAATCATTTTTGTCCTGATGCAACTACAGAACATCAATTCATTTCTAGGAGTCAATCAAAAGAAAAAAAACTCTATATATGATACTATGACTATCGAAAGGATTAAAATTAATTTACCACATATATACTTATTTTTCCTTATTACAGTCTTTATTGTCATACAAAATTCACTTGGCCACATCAAGAGAATGATCATGAGAGAGAGAGAGAGACTCACAAGTTTTGCATAGGCCTGATCGACTAAATCCCTTGACTGCCCCTGGATGTACTGCTCCATACGGGTTGCAAGAGTGGCAAATCTATTTAAAAGTAATGTAACCCAATAATTGATGCATAAAGATAAAGAAATGTGAAAAACAACCGGGACATGCTCTTCATACAGTCGTGTGTAAAGACAATCTTTAGGAAACATGGGAACAAATGCTCCCGTTAATAACTTATCAAAATACACTATACCAATAACAGTCAATTGATGCCCAGAGGTATGGATCAGCTCTCCTCCATTGAATAGGCCCTAGGCAGAAAATTTTGAAAACCCTCTCCACCCCCACCAAACCCACAAAAGAATCTAAAACTGCCGTTATAAACACAATAAAGGTTCTACTATTTTGAAATGCTTTAAAAGTGTACACTTTTAAACTTTTGCTCCAGCGCGACAAATCATCTGCACATGTTAACTAGACGTGGTTGCCATAAGTGCAACTGCTAATGACATAAAAATTGTACTCTGGAACTCTATAGAGGATATGTGCCCAAAATAAGCAGAATAGAATGTGAGCCTGTCCACTGAAAATCACAGAATCTATGAACATGGAAAATTATGAGTTTCCAGTGTTGCAGATTTGTTATAGTAGTAAGACATCCAGAAGCACAACTTTACCTAATTACAATAGTGAACTCCAAAAATAATCTGCTGGAAATTATAGAGGAATGATCTGTTTGAACTACCAGTTTTTGGAAAGTAATGGCCTCAATTACAATGGTATTCAAGGTCAAGGGAAATGACATGGTGAATGCAACTTCACTAAAACTTGATCTAGGCTAATCTACATTGCAAGTGACCTTTCTAGTAAATAATTCGTCTCAAGACGACTGAGTCACAAGTCTCCCATATCTGAAATGCCAGCAAAATAAAATGCATTTTACTAAATTAACAGAGGTTTTCAATTGTCACTTTGATCAATAATAACAAAATAAAACATGTGAATGAAATGTAAAAGTCAGCTTTAACATCATGGACTGCAGCACCGAGATGAGAATGAACTTTCAGCTTTCAAAAGATATGCACATGTGACTATTGGAGCCTTAAATGATATTTTCAAGAGTGAAAACAGTCTGTGGCTCACTGATCCTCTTCTGTCAAATTTACTTTTTTGTGCAGCTGATTATAAGTCAAATACCTCAAACGGAAGAATACCAACGCCACGAGAAGAATAACAAGTCTAATTCAATAGCATGAACATTCAGGACTACTTTACCTGGGTATATATGACAAGACTCCCGCCTGCCTTAAGTTTCGCTCATTTCTTTCAATCTGGTGGCAAGCTTCATCTACGAACTGCAATATAGAATATAATTCAAGTAGATGATTAAATTTCTCAAAATAACAAAAGTTTACTATAGATAAAATGGATTTATCTTACTCGACTGAACTGTAAAGAAATTCTGTTCTCCAGATCATCAAGTAATATACGCACATATCCTGCTGCATCAGCTTTCTGACCGGAAATATAGCGCTCTGTAATTCCGTGCATGGATATGCAACGAAGAGGATCAATCTTGTATGCCCAGTCCACCACAGCATAGAAATCCTCCTAAAATGTCAAAATTGCAGGATGAAAGGGTGACAGGAGGATGTCTGCCATCAGAAGTGTAGAAATTATGATGTAAATCAAAGAAAATAATAACTGTAAATTTTAAATTGACGATGCCTGTATTCCATCAAGCAAATCATGAAGTGACTCATTCAGTGCCTCCAGATCTGAAGGATTTTTAACTGAAAATTGCAAAAGTGTGATGAGCAATTTCTGAGACTAACAAGAGTCAAAAAAACTTGAAGATTTACCCTCTTTTATGTTATTGCCATCGATGTCCGCAATGCCCAAATCATCATCATGTTCAGTTTTGTTCCCGTTGGCAAGGCCTTCAAAGCACATGAAATGCGCGAAGAAGGAACTCTGCAGTACATGGAACGAACTTTTTAAGATCCCATCAGAGAGAGGGGGGGGGGGGGTGGGGGGGGGAGAGAGAGGGAGGGAGTAATAACGCTTGACTGTTACCTCATCCACAAGGAGCGGAATAAAAATCGTAAGCATTTTGCCATATGCCTCAGCAACTGTGGATGTGTCTGCATTATTTACACTATGATTGGGACCTATAGGACCTTCAAGCCAAGAAGTGGGATTCCTGGTCGCTTTTGTACTAGTACGAAGCTCATTTGCAAATTCACGAGCCTGTCAAGGATTAAAAACCACATTTTCAAGCTAGCAACATTTTAAACCATCAAAAGTGTCATAAGAGTTCATTTCGGCCATGAAATTGATTTCTGAAGGAAGTAAAACTGTGATCATTATAAAATGGAACACAGATGTAAAAATCAAATATCATGAGAAACCATATAAATTAAAAGATACAAATCATCATATTCAGACAATGAACTAAATGTTAAGACATCAATCATATCCACTTATACTATACAGTGATCTGAGATCTTTATTTTGTGCTTGTATTCCAGAAAGATAATACAGCCTTTAGGACCCTCCACTGCTAACCATACAATTCAAATTTGATCAAGGTACCAGTAAAACTAACTAGCAGAATTCCATGAACCGATTCACATTCAAATAACACAGTAGCATCTGAACCTACGTAAATAAAATATGCAGGCATTTAGTTCCTAAAAATCATATTTATCGAAAACCTATTGTGAACTGACAGGATAGTTAGTGATGTCAAACCAGATATCACCAGATTTTTACGTTAGCCCAAAGTTAATCAATATCAGACGTAACTTCCTCATAATATTCAAATGCAATTCATATATCTGTAATCTTCTTCTGACAGAAATGATTGCAACAATATACACCTGATGAGGAATATACGCTAAACAATAAGGTAAATTTGGTATTTAGGCACCAATGAATTTGAAGTACATTCAACCAAGTTTAGGCTGAAATTTATGCATTGTTTTTTGTTGGTAAAGCACTAGAATTTTGTTTACTATTTTCTATGTTGGTCTTTGAGTAGGTATCTCTACGCCTTTTGGTTTTACTTGGAATCCTAGTTAGTACTTAGTAACTTAGTATGGAGAGTTGCCTAGTTGTTTGGTTTTTAAAATCTTATGCAATTTTTTTTTCCCTTGCACCTTGCTTCCCCAGTCTCCTTCCACATTTCTTCTTCTCTAGAGTTCCAGTATGATCATTCTTTCTTCTTGTAATAGTAGACCCTTCCTGTAACATTGTTGATCATATTATCCCCATTTCTCTAAAAGATACTGTTCTCAGTGCTCTTCATCTGCATCCAAGGCAGCCCATTGAAGCCTTGAAAATCACATCCTTTCTTCAGATAATCATCTCTAAGTCATTAACAAACACATTGGCCACGTAATCCACATCAAATCCCAAACTCCAGGATAACATATGTATCTACAGCAAACACGATACATAACAAAGAAAAGTAACTGCAAAACCCTTGGGGAAATATCATTAGTCCCCTGACCTCCCTACGAAGAAGCAAGTTGAGAGAGCTGCAGTAGGCTTTCCTTAACGCGTCCATGTAATTCATATCAAGGTTCTGCAGTTATGAAGAAAATAAGAAAATAATATCAGATACCATGAAACAAACAAGATTAGGTTAGGAAATCAAATAGCAATAATTGTACTAATTACTTTTTCCATCTTACTTTCAAGTGTTGCAAAAGACGAGCGTATGTCCTGCACTTGAACCGCAGGTCAGCATGATCAGGTCTCTTCAGTTGTCCACGCTGTGGTAATCCAAGTGATCAGCAAAAACTTAAATTTCCCATACGAGGCTGATAATAAAAAAAGTTAAGCATCATTGAATACCTGAGAGAAATAACTTTTGTCGCTTATCATGAAATCCACCAGACTAGCAAAATAGTTTCTCAAGAACTCAGATGCTCTTTTAGCAAAAGTATTTTTCAACCTGTCAAGTTCTGCCCACTTCTCTTTAACCTGGAGATTTTCAGGGACCACTGCTTGTAAGAAATTGTCCTAACATTATCGTATAATGTTTTGTATGTACGCCGGCAAACTATGAACCCTATAAGAGACTCCACAAGCTTCAGATTAATAAAAATGCAGTTATTTTTTTACTTTACCCACTCACAAATGCAAGTCTTGCCATATTTCAGCAAGTGTACTTCTATTTCTTGCATCAGTTGAAACCATCATTGCCAAAGTAGGAATCAATTCAAGAAACAGAATCCAACTTTAACGAATCATGAATGAAATGGTGTTTTGGTACAAATTTCAAGCACCATGAAAAATAACAATTTAACATGTAAAAGAATGAATTTCCATTCAAGTAAAGAAGTACTAAAATATCAGATGAATAAATTCCAATTAAGAGAGGAAAAAAAAAACACTTCTATGGCATTATTAAGCAACGAGATTATCTTCATGTTAAGATTTTAGCATCAAAACCATATTTATGAGACTCGACCTGAACATCGACTCGGGTTAAGTACTAAGCCACAGGTTGAATCAGTGGCTTAATGGTCGGATCAGTAGGTCAATTTTCAAAGTATAAAAAAAATTCTCTTTGAGACAATTTAAATTAAATTGTTTGTCACTAATTATATTTTTATCTATAGAGATTATTGATATTGTAAATTATTTTTGTTACTATAATACTTAAATTTAATTTTATAATTTTGTATTATTTAGAACTTATAACAAAATTTACGTTGTTCCATTTGTTTATACAAAAATTTTATCTATTATTAACCCAAAACTTTTACATATTAAAAAGTAGATTTATCTCAGCTAAAATTTATTTTTTAAGCATATTTTTAAAATTTTTTATTTGATTATTTAATTTCTATTTAGGATGCACTTTGGAACCTCATTCAAAAAAAATGAAGTCAACAAATGATTGCTTGTACAAAATATCATAAATTACAGACATATGGTAATAAGAATAATTTGGTCCCCAACTGGTAAGGCTGCCAGCTTTGCATCCGGATCTTGATTGGTTCTTGACCGGGTCTCCATTTTGGTCCACTTATCTCACCAGACCAGTTCATGGGCCAGCCCTTTTTTTAGTCGGACCGGCCAATCCGGTTTGAGTTTTATAACTATGATCAAATCTCGAATTACATGTCTAAGTATAAAATTTACTGACAAAAAGGTAAGAATGTTATAAAAAAGAATACAAATCAAGTCACCATGAGATGATGAATTGAAAAAAAAAGGTCCTTAGCTATCCATTGCAAAAGGAAATGAATTGCTGCAATGAAAGCCAGAGAAATTCATAAACTTGACAAAAACTTAAATGATCTCACTTTAAATTTCCGATAATCCAATATTTCTCCACAATCCACTAGCAATGTTTTCTTCAAAGCCAGGTTGAGTGAGAGAAAACTTCAATTTTCATCTATAGTTTGAGTGAAGGGCATGAAACCAAAATCTCAGGAAATATGAAAGGAAAAATAAAATCAGTCAATTGTACTATTTTGACTACTATGGTCGATCGAGTGACCTACTAAACTAATCAAAACCAAATCAACAAATTTCTGAATCTATGAATCATGCTCTGGAAAGAGAATCCAACAGATATTTATGTCATGCCATATTTTTCATCTCAGCTATGTTTTCAATTCATTTCAACAAGAAAGGTAACAGAGAGTCAGGTAGAATACATACAGATCGCATGTTTGCGTAGCTACGATCAATGTTAGGCACTTCAAGGCTTTGTAAAGCTTTGGTTAGCCACTCACATGCTTCAATATTCTGATGCATGTGTGACTCATCGAATGAACCTCCTGTTAGACATGCTGCATACTGCAATTTAAATGGGAAAATACACCTTCCAAGTGTTAAAACACTAAAAAAATAAAGAAAAATTCTTTGGATTTACTGAATTAAAAACGTTCAAAAAAACACCTTGGAAGGGATGCACAATCTTTCTAGAAGCTTATCAAGTTCATCAACCAATGATTTGTTGTTTACTGAATGCATTTCCAGCTTGTTATTGCGGGTTTCAATCTGCATATCAAAAAGAATATGTTAGAACATTCTCAAAGCATAGGGAAAACAATTAATTTGAGTTGATACATAACAAATTCTTCTGTTCAAGAAATTCTTCAAAATATTTGATAAAGCACGTGATAATACAAGCAGTTACATTTCAGCAAACAGATAAAATTGAATTCTAATTTGCTCCTGTTGTTGAACAAAGCAAAAATTGGAACCAGACAAACACACTATGCAGCATATAGCTTTATAACTAACATGATGTATATGAGAAATCAAAAGACAACACAAAAATATACATTTTCAAATGAGAGCACAATGTGCAAAGATGCATACCGACTCTATGTCCTCTCTCATATGTCGAAGTTTTACATTGAAAATGCCTAACCATTCATCCATGTCCTCAACACAATTAGTAGCAATCTCAAGGCCCTGTAGTACCTGCACGATCCCTAAAAAATCATTCAGGACTCACATTGCTGTCAACTTGAAAGGCAAAAAAATTGAACCAAATATAGCCCAGTTTGGTTTAGATAAAAAAATCATTTTTTTAGTAAATTTTGATAAAAGTTAATGGAATGTGTGGTTGAAAAGTAGCGAGTCCTATGAATTGTATGGTTAAAATTAATTATTAACTTTAACTTAGATTTTAATAACCAAACAGGGGCATAATCTTCATAAAACAGGAAGTCCAATAGTCAATACACATGAAACAAAAAATAAAAAATAAAATAACATTGGTCATTATATCAAATATATCCCATAAAACAGGTATTATTCATATAAAATATATTTTGAACGTTGCAAATGAATTAGATTCTTAACCAAACAAATTTTGAAGGTTCGGCTAGCATACACATCCTCAAATTTGATCTTTCAAACACAATACCAAAACCATAAGAAAATAAATGAAACAGGGGAATACTCTTATAGGTAACTTTCCAGATCCTTTTAAGAAAAAAAATTAGGTGTTATACTTTAGAGTAAGCACAGGTAAATCGACAAGCTATGATTGAATAGCAAGACATGATACAGGTGACGTACACCTACTATCGATTGAAAAAATAATACTAAATAAAATAAAAAAATTACTGGATCACAAGTAATTGCAGTTAAAATTACACAAAAAGCAAAAACAGTAAAAACCTGGATGTTAATGCTTAGGATCCAAAGTTACCTCATCAACTAAAGGCTCGTTCTCTAAAATTACATGCACATTTGCCGCTTCCAAAGCTTGGAGCTCTCTTTTCAACCGCTCAGAAAATGCCTCTGCTTCACTGATGCCCATGACATAACTGCAAGGTGTGCATTGTTAAGAATATAACAAGTGTTTGACAGTGATATGAAAGAAATAGTGAAAATGCGCTGGGGCCAACCAATTGAGCTTACATCAGCATAACTTAGTTGATAAAGAAGAATATAATATAATAGACCATCTCCCTAACAATTCTCTGCAGATTAGTTTAACATATCTTCAGAAATCTAATAAAATAGGATTATATAAAGAAAAGATTTGAATTTTCTAACACGTGTACTATTCACTAGCTCATAATTGATGTAAATTTGGTAAAGATGTAGCTTCAATTGAAGTTTCATAAAATAATCTCTGACATGGACAAGATTTGTCATTAGTGGCTTGTGTATATTGATTTATGGGAACCTTCTCATGCTGAAAATCTTACTGAGGCTAGATGGTTTCACATTTTCAAGGATACAGATAGCCGCATTATAAACTGTCTCCTTCCAAAATCCCAAACATTAAGCAAGTCATATTTCAACAAATCTAACCTTTTCAGCCAAACTTCCAGGTTTCGATCTACTACAATCCCTTAACATCCTAGAGCTTTAAGAACTTTCCATGAAACTTCTGCAATCAAGAAGTTTGCAACTTTTGTTTGCCCCTCCCCACTTTTACTCTAACAGCCTATATGCCCAAACTTCTGTCTAACCAAAAGAAAAATTACCTTTCAACAATATCTTTCTCATTCATAACACATCTTAATTGTGAGTTAGAAAAGAAAAATCACAATAACTTTGTATAACATTGAACAACCTATTTGAACAAATCATAAGACCAAATTTCAGCAGAAAGTATGTTATTTCAATTCCAAAACTAAAGTACTTACGTGCCTAAAAGAGCTTCCATGTCCTCTTCCTCTGCTTGAGACACAAGTTCTCTTTCAACAGTCACTTTCATGTCACTTTCTACAACTGCATCCTTAACAGGTCCATCTTGAAGATCAACCTGCTGCTTAGGCATATTTGGTGTATTTTCCTGCAACAAATATATTTACAACATTCTCCAGGTTATTTTTACTTTAATAAAAACAGATGATCTTCAATATGGAGAGGACTTTGGTTTCAAACTGAGGATCTGGGGGGAAACAATAGCACACATACAACTGATAAATATTCATCCATGTGAATAAAAGTTCCTATTTCATGGAAAAAATCATTTTCCTCTGCCTGTCTTTGCTCTGAGTATACGCATATGACTACGCTAGATCTGATAAGGTTCAGATATTATAGAAATGAGAGACAACTGTGGACAGTACCTGATACAGAAACTAATCAGTATTATTTCCATCGATAAATTATTTAGCACTTACGCTGTGAACATATTTTATGTATCTACGAAATAGAAATAAATTTTAAGGGTCTGCCCATCCAATTTAAATAACCAAACCGTGATACGTCAAATATAAAAAGAACTGTTACCTAGTAAACTACGTAACAAAGTTATACAAAAATTATGAAGAAAACTGAAATATATTTGCATCCACCTTAGCCCAAAGAGCCATCTCCACCACATCTATGCCAACAATTTTGGGAAGATGACCCAACACATCCTTGCAGACATTTAAGATGCAAAGAAGAAGACGATTCCTACAATAAAAACACCATCATGTACAAAAAGAAGGGACTAGTGAACATTTTTTTAAATAAGGATTGGAAAGTGCAGGACAAGGATTCCTATTATACCTGTCATCAACATTGCGCATCGTCCACTGAGGTGGGGCAACACTCTGACTTCTAAGGTTATCGAAACCCTTCATGATAGGGTCAATGTTAATCAGACTCAAATTATGTTTCCCAACATGGGCAGTAACCCACTAACTGTACAATCCTTAAGAAAACATATATTAAGAGGAACCATTAGAATATAACAGAGCTATGGGCAAGCATTACCAGCATAAAAGTACATCCACTAGGATCATTTGTTACGACTTCCACTTTTGAAAGATGCTTCAGCTTGTATAACTTTGCATGCTATTGAACAATAAAAAATTTGATATCAGATAAAGCAGAACTCTAGAAAACCGATCCAAGGAAAAAATTGCTTTATACACAGACGTCAATTTTAGTAAAATGAAGATGTCAAAAGATATTAAATATGCAACACTTTTCAATTCCATTTGCTGTTACTCCTGTTAAGGTTTTCTTATCATGTATTGCCTTTTTTACCACTTTGAGTGTGTCTGTGGGTATGTATGCCTGTGTTTTGGTGGTGAAGGGGATGCAGTGCTCCTTGCCCAAAATTTAGTAAACATTGGCTATTGAATGTAGTTAGCAAGGGAATATATTAGAATGCATTAAAACATAAAGATCAATACGTACCTCGAGAACGCCTCCATTGGAATATTTTAAGACACGAAGAAAAGCTTTAGTCCGTTGAGCTTTTGCCTTTGCTGCATAAACCACGTGCAGTTATTGGCAGAAGTACCCCATACAAGTCGAATAGAAGCAATCACTAGCACATCATTTTGCTAAGGAAATCAAGCACATCTTAAGTTAAAGCAGGATAATAGTTACTTATGTTATAACCTGAAGTGCTTGACAGGTCAAACAAAGAAATGGCAGACACAAATTTCCAGGATTAAGAGAAATGATTCTGAAGAAGATGACCAACTTTAATCAAATTGTTTTCAGCTAGTACCAATCTTTTTCTTTTTTCTGTTCTGGTTTATTCTGGTTTAGCAGGAGGGAGAACATTGAGTTATTCTATCATACTTGCAGCAATAGGTGTTTAACATCAACATAGTTGCACTAAGACGACTATGCAGACAAAGCTAGCGTATAAGCATCGAAATATTCCTCCATTTCTTTAGAGTCAACAAAAATTACATCCAAATAAATTTCTATGGGTATGTCCTATCACTGTCAAGCCAAAAATGAAGCAGGAACAAAACTGATAAAAGAGTAAGCAAATAAGCCATGGGCAAAATTCCATTTTTCTTTAGCATATAAGTAGTGCAAATCATAACCACCATAGTAAAATACTGTACTTGTTCAAACCCTCGTTAGCCATGGAACCTTAGAGATGCAAATAAGGTAAGCTCAACACTGAATTACCATATTTTGGAGACCAGTAAAAAGGAAAACAAAGGAACTAACATGCTGATAGCTCTGTTTCCAGGCTTCTCACATATATCAATTATACAATTCAGGCTTCCATTTCACTATAATTAAAATCGCGTATTCGACCGTCTTATCCTGCTGCTTATCTGGACTCAGTTGAAACACAGATTACATAAAGTGGAAAAAGAAAGAAAGAAAGAAATGAACGTCAGAATTCAGAAATTATCCCTCTTGATACTAGCCTACTATTGGCCGAGCTAGCTTGAAATCACAATCCTTCCTTCTAATATGCTACTTTATCAAGCTGAATCCCAGCTCGATCAGGTTGATTAACCTACATTATTTCCTATTTTTATTGTGCTATAAATTGAGTTCAAGATTGGCTCATTACATCAGAGGCCCAGCCAATGAACAGCAGTATAAAATCAGTAATCTCTCAGATCAATTCTGGAATTTAAACTAGGCGCGGATGATCATTTGATCAAACTGTGAATCAGATGCTGCTAGTCACTACTCTCAAACACATGTAATTGCGCACAGGCACACACATAGAGAATGGAATAGGCATACTAGAGATGGCAAGGACACGGGGCTTGGCCATTTGGCCGCGACCCAACTTGGCGCCTTTGCCCCAGATCCCATGACTCTTGGCCACTCTGATCGACATTAGGACGTTCTGCTTGGTGCCCTCGATCGCCGCCTCACATGCCCGCCGAAGTTCCTCATCGTCCGCGCTCGATTTCGCCATTACAGTATTTTTCCCTCTCTTCTCCCTCCGAAATGGAGAAATAATTCAGTTTTTGTTTCAGAATGTTAAACCTGAAAAAATGTAATTAGAGTAATTAATTTCGCGAGAGCGTAGGGGAAAGGATTTGTTTTCTGGTAGCATGCATGTCGTATACGATATATCATCGCGTATTCACTGAGGAGAGAAACAGAGCGAAAACAGGCCCCCGAATGGCTCGTTCGGTTACCTAAACAAGTGTAAATAAATTTTTTTATTATTATTATTTTACTTATAGCCCCAATTTGATAAAAAGAAATTGAGATAATAAATTGATAAGTTCAATGAAAATGTATGATTTGATTAACTTATAATCTCAAAAAGAATTTGTCAAACATGAACAAATAAATATTGTTTTATGTTCTTAGAAAAATAAACAATTTGAACAATTAGGCCCCGTTCTCTTTACCGTTTTCAAGCCGTTTTCTATTTTTGATTTTTCAAAATAGTGAAAACGCGTTCTCTTTCCTATTTCCGAAAATGCGTTTTTGAAAACTAACAAAAAAATTGTATTGAAAACACAAAACGCCATTTTTTACGTTTTGGGCTTTTTCAGTACAAAACACCCAAACAAATGGAAAACACGGGAAACGCTCAAAACGTAAAATCCCGTCTTCTTCCTATCCCCAAAAAACAAAAAATGGAAAACACCGAAATGGAAACCATCTCTTCCCTCTTCTTCCAATCTCGTCTCTTCCTCCTCTCTTCTCGAAGCCGTTGACCTACTCAAACACTGCAACCGGCACGGACGCAGGCGTGGGGAGGCGACGCTACTGTGAACGCAGCGTCGTGGCCATGGATGGTGGTGTATGTGCCAGCACTGGCCATGGGTAGAGGCGGCCTCTCACTTAACAGGGAACAAAAAATCAAAAGAAGGTAGCCAATCATTCGTCTCTGCGAAGGTTGGATTTGCATTTCGTCTCGAATTTTTTGCTCTCTTGATAGAATATCTCTCCATGTATTGATTTATTCCGGAGCATATGATGAGATCTGAAATTCGATGCTCGTATTATTTGAGGTCTTTTTGAGTAGTAAGTTAATGGAAGGGTTCGATTTCGTAATCCCGATGTAACTGATTCTTTTAAGTCCGATCTTTTTTTTTTAGCATAATATATTACTCGATCTATCTTGTGTCTTTACAGATCTGCTCTTTCCTGTTGTCACTTATCTATTTCGTTTGAATATAGCCTGTCTGTATGTATTGTTGCATATTTAATGAGCATATTTGGATTTCCAGTTGAGGTTTATTAGGATGTTTATGGTTGGCTGTTTGGTAATGGTATGGGCAATGCAGTTTTCGGCAATGCAGTTTTCTTGTTTCGAACTCAACTCTCAACTGAGAATGAAAAGTTCTGGGCTCACTAATCTCCTCTTCCCAGTCCCTCTGTGTTGAATTGGGATGGTTCACATAAATTTAGTGATCCTCAGAGCTTACATGTTAGTACACATGGTGTGGAACTTGAAGAATACTCAAAGTGTCTAATTTACCTTACCAGTTTTGATGTCGTTTAATGTCCAATAGACATTTTGCTAGTCTTCAAGTCAATCTTGAGATAACTTGATTT